>VZTJ01001001.1:165753-176036 GCA_013397795.1 Orthonyx spaldingii
TTTTTTAAATAAACATCATGCTGGAATGTGCTGCAGCAAATGGCTTGGGCTCTATTATATTTCATGCAGCTTTCTAAACAATTTTCAACCCTGCTGGCCCAGTGTCAAACAGAAGGCAACCAACAATAGCAAAATCCCATTAAAGCTGAGAAGGTTCCTTCCTGAGGTGAACACGGCCAGAAATAGTAATCTTGGCTCTCTTTTCAATTTGGCATTGGGGACTAATAATGCCTGTTCTCCTAATGGAAATTATCTAATTTCATCCAAGTGCAGCTCCAGAGAGAGCTGGGCTGACGCACAAACAGTCAATATAACAACATTCTTCTTGAAGAGCTGAACAATGGGGCTTTGGTGGGACCGTGATTAACAACGTCAAACTAAGAACAAACAGAAGGTGTAAAAATAGGCATCTGAGGAGTTGACACAACGGACTATTTTTCATCTGTAAGGCCAGAGGAGAATAGCTTGTTAAATTGTATGCTTGGAGCACTTCATCAGATGTTGTGTGGAACAACAAAAAAAAAATCCATTTCCCATCTGGGTCTGAATGTACTAAGGAATTGCACATGCCTTATTAATATAAATCACGCCAGGAGTATAATTCCCATTAGCATTAAAGAACCATTTTTCAATGAAATACTCTTGCACCAGGAACACCTAATGGGAAATAATGATGTTTGCTTCATTTGAAGAGAATAGTAAAATACAGTGTGGAGGTGGAGAAGGTACAGAAGCGTTTCTTCCCTCCCGCACGATGGGGTTTTGTGTCTGCTGTAAGATGTCCCCTTCCCAGCCTAGCAGAGCTGTATCCTACCACTGTTCAAAAGCCCCCAGAGGTGGTAGAGAATGGTGAGGAGGGGAAGAACTGCTCCAGAAAACTGGAGCATTGCTATGGCCCAGGGTCAAAACGCTGCTGTCCTGTTTCCTGCAGGCCCCCACTCAGGCTGGGTGAGAGAAGGGGTCCAGCCTCCCTCACTCCACCCCTACTTCCTCCCCAGGGCAGCCTCACATTTCGAGAGCGCTGAGATGGCTTCAGGCCACCTCCACCCCCTTACCCACATAGTTCAACCTCACCCTGTGGAACTCCTTGCCGTCAGCCTAAAAATAGCACTCCCCAAAAACAAATCGCCACTCCGGACATTATTTCTCATGTCTTGAGAAAAAGCATCAGTTTCTACATATCCCTTTAACACTGAAGCCACAGCTGGTCTCACAGGGTGCCTGGTACATTAAAAAGCAGAAGCATTAGAAGTGGGTGAAACCACCACACAAGTCATTAGCTCTGGTGCCTCGCCTGATTTCCCCAGGGCTCTGGCTTTGGTATTTGCTCTGTAGGGAACTGCATGTGCCCGGGGTGAATGCCAACCCCTGTGTTTGTGCAGGCACACAGTGGCTCCCAAACCTCAGCATCATCTTGCTTTGACACTGAGGGATTTATTCGCCTTCCCTGCCTTAAGCACTGCAGCTTCATTCTAGCTCCTAATGAGTGGAAGGTGTAGCCTTGAAATGTTGGACAAAATTCCCACCTCTGGTTAAGCAGATATGGTTTCTTTTAATTTTTGCAAAATCTCAAGTAGGCATTTACTCAGTGTTATTTTTAGAGCGTGAGAGGGGAGGTCGGTGTTTCCATAAAAGCCCCAGATGTGTGCTGGGGCGGTGGGATTTTGTGCGGGACACGACACAGTTAACTTGGCTCCGTGTTGTGGCCGATGGCATCCAGGAATGACCCCGCTCCCCCTCGCTCACCCCACAGGTCACCCCCTGCTCAGGGTCTGCCAAAATTGTGTCCTTTTCTTGTTCTCCTTCCTCCTAACAACAATAAAACTGATGAAACGTATGGAAATTGCTGGTAATGAAAGCAAAGTGCACCAGAAGTAATACAACACCACGTTGCTCTCAGCCTCAGCTTTCACACCCGGTTAGTCCCCAACTCTCCCAGAAACCAGTGCCTTTCTCCGTGTGAAAGTCCCAGTCCCCCCTCAACACCCAGCCCTGCTTCCTGCAGCCCAGCCCTCAGCTCAGCACCCTGCATCAGCCAACCCCTTTGCACCTTCCCTCCAACCCTTGGTCCTTTCAAACCAGGATACTTCTCACATGTCTCAAAACACCCACAATGAGAGGCAGACTCCTTACAAGGAATATTTCTCTGCTTTCAGACTTTGGTGGGCAGTAGTATCCCACAGAAATGAAAGCAGCATAGCACAATTGCCATCCCTGCCTCCTGGCTGCAGACAAGGCTTTCATCTGGGTCTGCCAGAGCCCTGAGGAACATTCAACATCCAACAGGTGCCCAAAACATTCATGGGGGTCCTAGGGAGGAAATCTGAGAAAGTTTCGGAGAAAAGAAGAGTAAAGCCTTGTGGCTGAGCTCACTCCCAGCACTTCCAGTGGCGATGCACCCAGACCGAATGTGACCCAGGAGGGTTGTTGTGATTGAGGATTTTGTTGTCAGCTTGCACTAGAGGGTGCTGCTTCGTTAGGGTTTGGGAAAGATCGCAGTAATGGGACTGTCTCCGATGTCTTTAGTCCTTGCAAAGTTAAGCTGAGACCTGAAACGTGTTGAGATTCATATTACCATTCAGTGTGGCCTCAAAATGAAATGGATTGCTTAGCTGGGAAAACGAGAATGTCTTGGCTTGGAAAGGAGTTTAGACATCTGGGGGGCAAGGGTAAACATTTGGGTTAGACACTGTGACAAATGAAAGGAAAAACTGGTCAGCCTTGCCTTTTTTCTTTCGATTTCACAATTCCGAGATGAATGAATGCCTCAAGGAACTGAGAAATGAGGAAAAAAAATTGAGGACAGGACAGTGAAGGCAGACATGGGAGATAATGAGACTTTGGAATTTACTGTTACAGGACAGATAATCAAAATCTCATGATAAAACTTTCTAGAAGAAACAAAAGCAAATTACCTTTTATGACTGCTACAGTCTTTTGGCTAAGATAAAGGTAACCAGATCCCAGGCACTGAGATATAAAATGATGTGTTAGAGGTATCAGTAGGAAATTGCTTCCCCTGTGTGCTGCATTGCTGTGTTGACTGCGCCTCCTCTGTTTTTGCTTCCGTTTGCCAAAGGCGTGGAGGAACGGCTATTGCTGTAGGCAGCATCCCAGACCTGCAGTTGGGAAGGGGATACCTTACACCGCCCTGCTTGGCTCCCAGAGCATCTGCCCATCCTCCTGGGTGTCCCACAGGCAAGCGACCTGCGTCTTCCAAGACCTGGTGGAGCCTGGCACAGGGAATCTGTGAGGTGTCCAAGCAATGGCTGGACTTCATTTAGAGCAGATTCGGTTCCAGTGAGGGAAGCAGCTTGGTTCCAGTGAGGGAAGCAGCTCTGGAGGGTGCTATGTACAAACTGTACAATCTGGCACGCTTGTTTATGGGCCCATAAAACTCCTCTGGCTGGCACTCCCATTTGGCATCCACCAGTAAGCATCTCCCTTGGGCAAAAAAAGGTTAAACCAGGACTTTTTGTGAAGGCCTCAATGACATTATTTTCCTGGTGTTTTATACATGCTAATAGCAAGGAAAGATCTGGTTTGAAAGTTGGGCTGATATGTACCTACCTATTTAAATCTACTTTGAACCTGAAAGGAGGGGTAGAAGAAAAACAATAACTATTCTCAAATCCAGATGAATTTTACAGAGTAATTTTCTTTTAGAAACTTGACTTCCTTATGAGGTTGATTTTGCCTTTTATGCGTCTGCATTCTGATATCTTTATTTCCAGCTTCCCCACATTTTTCACCACTGTTGGCAAGAAGGAGGAAACGGTTTCTTACTAAAACTTTTATTAGGCAGTTATTGGTATTTCCTTCTTCAATATTGAACGGCTTTTTTGTGCAGTAACTTTAATGTACTGCTGCTGGAGAAGCAAAGGGCCTAAGGCATCAGATAGGTTTTGTGGAAATAGACTGGGATTGTTCTGACAAAATCATAGAGGTGATGATCCACTATGCGAATAAAAAAAACCCCAAAACATTCCGTTTTCATCTGTACTTGTATCTAAATATGCAGCTTGAACTGAGATAGACTGAGCCTGTCCTCAAAAGCAGTAGTTTGCCTCAGCTGAGGAGCTGCCCATTTGGGTCTCAGCTGAAAATAGGTGGAGTTACACTCTCCTGTCAGATTTAAGAAATACCTGTGGATGGTCTTTTCTCAATGAGAGTCAAAATCACCTTCATTTTATGCAGTGGTGCTTGTTTTCAGTCTCTGTGCACTGTGCCAACCAAATCCAGCGTGTGGAAGCAAATGCTTCCCTGCTGGGCGGTTGCACATGAGAGCAGGGGGTCAGCACTTCTGCACGTCATGTCACCTCCAATCAGCCACCAGAGGGTTAATTGCACACCAGCTCTCTGCAGACCTCTCTGTTGGTGAGGCCTGGAAAATCGCAACTAGCCGGTGGTAAGTCCCCCTGCAAGCAGATTATGGTCTGACTGCAGCATAAAGGTGTATTGAGCTATGAAATCAGGATGATTGGATGGTGCATGTGATATGATACTGACGGAAATGAAAACAAACTCAGGGGCTCTGCATGCAAGAAGGACCCATTTTAGATTGCAGAAAGCAGTTACAAGAAGCACCACTTAAATTAATGGGTGACCTGATGAGATTACAGCCAACTAGAAGAGGGTCCCAGCAGTGCTGCCAGCCTGTCCCCCAAACGCATTTCCCCCAGCGCCCTCACCCTGGCTGGCTACATGTTAAAGAAGCTGCTTTGGGGTACTGTGACAGTATAAAACTTTCCTTACTGGCAGAGTTAATTTCACCTCCCCAGGGATAGGAACAGGCAGGCTGGGATGAAGTGAGAATGGCAGACTGGCATTTCCAACTTCAAGCAACTTAAACCATCATGGCATTGCAGGCTCCCAGCGCCCGTCTCCCAGCGCAGCATCAGGTGCCTAAAAATGAGATTCACAAAAGCCAGCACAGTGGGCAGAACCTGCCTGCTCTAACCTGTAGGAAACCCCAGCAAAGGGTCATTCTGATCCTGCTGCTCCTCAGAACACAGCCTCCTTTCCTGGGGACTGTGAAGAGGCTCTTCTCTCCAGCTGATATTTCTTACCCTGACCCTTCTGTAAGATGTAGGAATCTGCAACTTTTCACAAAAAAAAAAAAAATAAAAAAAAGGCATGAAAAAGAAAGGAAAGATCATTCCTTTCTTTTGCAGGCAGGGCTGTGGAAAGATGCAGTGCCCTCCCACATCCCCGATCTCTGAGCCAGGCACTTGAGGGCAGAGGTGAATCAATGTTTTCAAGTTCCCTCTCTGTATGAAAGGACTTGAGGGACTACACCGCCTTTGGGGGACTACGAAAATTCTCTCCCCTTGAAACCCCTGGGCTTCCCGTGCTCTAATGTGTTTCCTCAGAAAACAGCAGTTTCAGCAGTTGAAAGAAAGCCACAGAATGCAAACGTGCAAGTGTGAGAACAAGTCTCCAGCTCAGTGGCTGGTGTGCTGTCCCTGGAGCTGGGAGCTTCAGGCTTTGATCCACTCTCACATATGGACCCGTTCAATGGGACCCATTCTGTGGGAACATATGGACAATTCTCGGGACTGCTCACATTCAGAAAACCCCTTGGAGTTTTCAGACAACTATAATACAGACATTTCAGAGAAATTTTGCTTCAGAGCAATTTTAGCATGCCCTGTGGACTCAATTCCCATCTAGGATTCCTGTGTGTGCACCCCAACACCTCTCCACGTTGCAAAGCTGCAGGTGAGGAGGATCAGGCGCTTCCCTCCAAAAGCACACTCTGACCCAAACTGAAAGAGCAGTGAAAATACACCCGCAGGCAGCTTGAAACTCTTCCCTACCGCACGGAAACCCAGATCCCGCCTGCTTTCCGACGCCTTCCACGGCTGCTCAGCAGATGACATAACATTAGTCGTGACTTACTGTCACAGGTATTCAACTAAATAACGCGTGGAACAATGGAAAGGAAACGTCGAGGGGTTGACCAGCTTAGTCACTGGGTTCGCTTGCGGTTCTGGGCAGTTCCTGCCTGCGCTGCTGTTGAGCCTTTCAGATAAGGAGCTGTGCTGCGCTGGGGGAAGCCCCTCCAGCCCCGCAGCGGTGCGGGAGGTCCGCGGGCGGGAGAAGCCGGCGGGAACCCCCCGGGTCCTGCTCTGCGCCCCTCCCTGCCCACCCTGCAGCCCCAGCCGGGGCACCTGCGGCGGGAGCGGCTCCCCAAACGCGCTCGGCCGCTGCTCGCGCGGAGCGCGGAGTGGGTTTTTTTAGAAGTGGGAGGTTTTGGGAGGGTGGGGGAAGCCCCGTTCCGGGGACTCGGCAGGTGGCGACAGAGCACGGGCTTTGGGGGGTGCCCGGCGCCNGGCGGCTCCGCGGGACCCCTGGGGCATGGGTGCAGAGGTCCCGCTAATGTCACCCCAGCGAACCTTCTTCCTGGAGGGCTTCTCATGAGGATTAAACAGTTATTTTTACAAGAACTTTTACAGGGAGGTGTAACAGAATTGTAACATAAAAAAAAGTTATATGTCTCACACATATACGTTTCTAGATACAAATATAGGAATAATCAGAGCACATATAGAAGCCTAAAATCCAACAGGCAAGGCTCAGGCCGCGGGCGGAGGAGTAGGAGGGATGGAGGCCGCTCCAGCAGCATCCTGGGCCGGCTCGGCGGGGCAAACCCGGCTCCCCATCCCCGGGTGTGAACAGGCTGCGCCGGGCTCGGGCATCGTTCGGGAACCGGGAGAGGCGGCCGGGAGCTCGGGCTGGCAGCATCCCGGCGGGTTCCGTGGGATCGACCTGCCCGCAGCTCGCCGGGGAGCTGGATGGGGCAGGCATTTGTGGGAACGGGCTGTCCGTCCTTCCCCGTGGGGCGCTGGCAGGCAGAGCCCGGCCCTTTCCGGGATGCGCCCGGTCCCGTGCCCGCGAGTAGGGACGGGGAGCTGCAGAGCCTTGGGCTTAGTCCTTCTATTTTCCCCTCGTAAGAATTCGAATAAATTTTTCCACCTCCTTTGTCGGCCTCGGAGAAGGAAAAAAAAAACCTAAAAAAAAGTCCTTAGAGACTCCATTCCTAAAAAAAAAAAAAAAAAAAGCAGCAGCATCGCTTCTGCCGCACAGTTCATTCGCCTCCTTCTCGAGTCCCTCGGAAAGCAAGATTAAAGGGGAAAGGCGCAGCTGTATATTTATGTTTTCATTGCTAGAAGGGAATTGATTTCCTTGCATTTATTTTTGTAGTTGCAATACACAAGGGCGGATTTGCGTCACCAAAGCAACTTGCTGGTCGAGATAAAGTTGCACAAATATTGAAAAGGGAAGTGCTCGCGCTCATTATGAAGTTTTTCTCCGGAAGAAATAAGGATTTCTGCTGTATCCTAAAATACTAAAGCCGCTTCTATTTTGGGACAAATCTCGCAGGCACATCCGCTCATTTAGTCCGAGCTGGAACCTCTCAAAAAACAGGAGATGACCTGGACTGCAGCGAAACCCGGGTTTCCTGCAGCCTTCTCCCTCCTTGCGCGGGGAGGAGGGGCCGCCGCCTCCCCCCGGCAGCGCGGCCGCTCAGCCCTGCGCGTCCCTGGGCAGGCAGGGAGGCCTGCGGAGGCCTCTGGGGAGAAAGGACACCCTTGTCCCCGGGAAGAGGGAGAGGCCGGGGGGTGAGGCAGGTGCTCCTGGTTTCGCCGCGGAGGGTGCGCGGGGGCGCAGCGCGGCCGAGCCCCGGCAAAGCACCTGCCCCGCGGCACGGAGTGCCCGGCTCCTTCACCCTTCCGAGGCCCAGCCCGGGAGTGAAAGGCTTTAGTGCGAGGCGTTCAGCTTTTCCTTTTGGGTTATTTTAGTGCCCGCGGGATGACAGCAGCGCTTCCCCGCGCTCGGGCCCGCGGCACCAGCGGGGTCCCCGCTACCGGCGGCACCGAGGAGCGGAGCCGTGGCCGTGCCCTCCGGTGCTGCTCATCCACGGACCCTGCGCGGCAGCGAGGCGAGAGGAGTTTTGAAATCGGTTCCTAAAAGAAAAAAAGAAAAAAAAAAAAAGGAGAAAGAAAAATGAAAGAAAGAAAAACACCGCGTTCGGTTTTGTTTGGGGTGTTTTTTCCCCTTGACTGCCTGGTGAGCAGCTCCGGGCTGGTGCAACGCTCCGGGTCAGCAGCGGTAATTGCAGCCATAGTTTAACCAGGCGGTTTGCGGCCGGGATGCAGCGCCCAGGGCACGCTTCGTTGCCCGTCTCTCGGGCGGTCTGGCGGGGTGGCTCTGCCCGGCGGTGCGAACGCGAGCGGAACCGGAGTCGTTCGATCCGGTTTGAGAGCAAGAGGATGGCGCTGGGGTCAGCTGGAGGGGGGGAAGAATGGGGAGAGATGAAAGGAGAAGGGGCTTTCAGCTGTCGAGGCAGGAAAAGTTCAGACATAATCAACCTTTTCTTTTGCCCCCTTCGGGTTTCGGACACATCTTGGCGAGCCAGCCCGTCTTCGTTTTTCAGTTTTGCCTCGTTAATAAGAACCAAACCAAAGCAAAGAAGTGTCTGGCTTTTCCCGGGGAACCAGCCTCACCTTTACCCGTTATAGTACACGGTTGTGGCTGAGGAACGCGTTCGCTCTCGCTCGCAAGTGGTTTCAATATTCGCACAGAAGCTACATCTTCATACCTGGCGAAATAAAAACAGTTCGCCTTTCTGGCGGTTCTCTGAAAACCGTCAGAATTTGGGAAACGCTTTGGAAAAAATAATATGATATTTTTGAAACAAAATCAAAGCAAACTTGCAATCGTCCGACCCGGCAGGCTGCTCAAAACGGCAGAGTCTGCTTTACTTGTACGAAAACTAAAAATAAAGAAATAGTTGATTTTCAGAGTCAGGTCAGGACAAATGTGATGTTAGAGTGGAGGGGAAAAAAGCGCCAAAGACGCTTTGATAAGTTTGTCCCTAAATCATTGAAGCGAATATAGCATATGATTCTGGTGTACTGGAAAAAATAGGGATAGTTCTGTCGTCAAAGGTTTGAGAAACTATAAAGGAGTTTTTAAGGTCTAATTGATGTGCAAGCAGATGCAGCCACCGGCATGGAGAACCTGACTACAGGAAAAATCTACTGTAAAATTACACTGTCGTCAAAATACGATTAGTTAATTAGTGGCTGCTAATGCAGGATCCAGCGTGTCCTGGGCCCAGAATATCTGGGAGCGCTCACAAATACATATGTTGCGTGCATCAGCATGGACTCCTTCTCTTCCAGACTATCCCAGGCTCATTTATCCGGGAAGGAAACACATTTCCTTGAGAATCGTTTCCAAGAGGACAGACCTGCTTCCAATAGCCAAGAATTTCCCTGCGCGTCTTTCAAACGTTTGGAAATCGCGGCGGCCGCAGCAAGCGCGGCGACCTTGTGCTTATTTTTTTTTTTTTTTTTTGGGGGGGAAGGGGAGACGTGTTTGTTCAAAATTGAGGGCGCAATTTAAGGGGGGCATAGGTGTGTGTTGGGGTGTACTTTGTGTGGCAGATCGCGGGTCCGGGCCGCGCAGTTGGCGCTGTGGGCGCGGTGGCCGCCGCCGGAGCCGGCCCTGCGTGGGCGTGTCGGCGGGCGGGGCTGCCCGGCCCCGCGGAGCGCGGATTGGGCGTGGGGAGGGAGCGAGGGCTGATCGCTGCCAGAGAAAGTTTTGGGGAGGGGTGGATATTTTTTTTCTTCCCCCAGTGCGAGGAAAGGGGGTTTGGTTTGGGTTTGTTTTGTTTGCGCCGCTCCGCTCCTCGCCCGCTCGCTTTCGTCGTCTGGCTGTGGGTTCTGGGGACTTTTTAATTTTCGGGGTTGTTTTTTTTTCTTTTTTTTCCTTTTCCTTCATTTTTTGGTGGCTGGCTCTCCCTCCTCGCCCCTCCGGGAAGTGCTCCACCAGCCGCCTCTCGCCCCGCCATCCCTCCCCATGCGCCCGCGGCGCGCACCCGGGAGCTGAGCTGCGGAGCGGCGCGTCCCCTCCTCGGGCAGGATGTACACGGCCGGGCTGGCTCCTTTCTACGCCTCCAACTTCAGCTTGTGGTCAGCGGCGTACTGCTCTGCATCAGGGCCGGCGGCCGGCGGCTGCTTCCCGCTGGACGCCGCGGCGGGGAAGAACCCATCCTTCTGCATCGCCGACATTCTCCACGCCGGCGGCGAGGCGGCGACAGGAGCCGCCGACAGCCTTCCCGGAGGGCCCGGCAGCGGGATGCCGGCCGCGCTGGGGGCCGTGCACCACGGCGCTCCCTTCCACGCCACGGCCTCGCCGCTCCGGCCCACGCCCGTCGTGGCCCCCGACGCCCCCGCGGCCGCCGCCTTCCCGCCGCGCCTCTCGCCGCTCTC
>VZTJ01001001.1:179305-196961 GCA_013397795.1 Orthonyx spaldingii
TGAAGGCAGTGACAAGGACTGGATGAGAAAGTTACCAGTGACACTGGTAGCCCCGCGTGTCCCTGCACGTGTGCCTGTGCCGTGTGAGGCGGTTTTTGGTTAGGGATGCCCGGCAGGGCTGTGCTGTCTGACCGCCCGCGACTCCCGGCGCCGCTGCCAAAAGCCGGCGGGGCAGTTTTGGGGCGCAGGGGGGACGCGACGTGTTTGCTTTGTTTTGCTTCGCTTCGCTGTGCTTTGCCGTCGCTCCGGTTCGCCGCGCACCTCTCCGCCAGCCCCCGTGACGTCACAGCGCGGCTGTGCGGCTCCGGGGGGCGCGCTGTGACGTCATGCAGGCGCCGTGACGTCATGCAGGCGAGAAGGCCGATGGCGGGGTGGGGGTAGAGGGAGCACCGAGGGGCGGGGGAGACACAGGCGGATTCTCCGCTTAACCCGGTGGGTGCCGCCGGGGCTGGGTGCCCTCCCCGGTGCGTGAGGCCGGGCGGCTCCGCCGGCGCTTCCTGGGGGTCCGGGCCGGGATCCGACGGCTCCGCTCGGGTTCACAGTTGCCTTCGCTCTCGAAAAAATACAAAGCGCCGCGCTACTCCGTGCTCCGTTCCTCCCGGGCCACGAGGGAGCACGGGCGCCCCTTCTGAGCCAGCCTGCTTCCCCCTCTTCCCTTACCGGGCAGCCTGGATTAGAGCGAAAGCCGCGGCGATGAGCAGCCCCCGTCTGGCCTTCGCCTGCCGCTTCTCTGAAGGCTCGGGCGAGAAATTCTTCGGGGCCCGGGGGGGGAGGTTTGCCGGGGAAGACACTCTGCTCGGGGCCGCCCTTGCTAGCGGGAGCAAAGCCCCGAGGAAAGGGAAGGAAACGCCTGCAGAATTCCCTCGCCGGAAGCCCTGGGGAGAAGGAGCTGGGGCGTACGGCAGGCCGAGAGACGACTTGCCGGACGAGGAAGGGACTGGTGAATTGTTAAAAAACCTGAAACCGGGAGGGCAGAGGCTCCGTCGGAGCCACGACAGGCAGGGTGATCTCCAAGAGCGGCGCGCACAAAGTTCTGATGCATTCCTGGATGCCCGCACAGCTCCCGGGGCGCTGTCCCTGGCCAAGCCCTCTTGAGACAGAGAAGCGGGACGGGGGGAAGAACTTATCTGGAATGGGCTTGTAAATTAATGTTCTGCCTTTAAAACCTTGCCAGGGAGGAAACGAGAGGGTGTCGCGGCTTATCGGGGCACAATGTGGGCCCCGCAGTTCGCTTTCAGCCCTAGAGAGTGGCTGCGCCCATCAGCGCGGGATTTGCCGGGATGTTGGAACTCCCGTAAATGTAAGGGAAGCCGCGGGACAGATGCCTAGCGAAACACGGGTGTTTCTCTCCCGATAAAGCACCCTGGGGCGGCTCACGGAACCGCAGGAATTTGTTTGCCTCTTGAATTTGCTTCCTGTAGACTAGCCTATGCAGGAGAGTGGGTTTTGGAGTGGCTCTTGTCAGATGAGAAAGGAAAAACGCGTCGTTTCTCTTCCCCTGGGTTAAAGGAATCTGCGTCGCCTCCAAGCGCGGGGCTGGCTGCGCGGGGCCAGGTTCCCTCCACCTCGGCCTCCCCAAATAACGGGAGCAGCGCCCGCCTGGGCTCGGGGTCGGGGAGAGAGCGGGACAATGCCTTTATGGCACCATTTTAAGATAACGTGACAGAAGAGTGGGAAATAATGCTGTTGGGACTGGAGCTTTGGAGAAAGATGCTCAGATTGGAATGGAAGAGACGGGGTAAAATTCCTTCGTCCTGCGCCCGCTTTTTGTGCTCCGTGCACCTCGGGTGCTGTTCGGGCCAAGGGGCCAAGTGGCGGAGCCGGGAGGATGGGTTTCTTCCTCTCCCCCGGCTACAGGGAAAATGAATTTTATCTCTCTCCGGTTTGATCCCATTGTGCAGGTAGAGCAAAGTCACGAAAACGAGACTGGGGAGGGATGCGCCCATTTGTTCCCGTCTCGACAGGAAAGGGAGTTTTCCTCGTCCCGCGAGGCTGCAGTTACTGCTCGATTTCAGCAGAAAACACATCGGGACAATGTCGTGACCGAGGGGAGCTCCAACGCCGTTCGCTGGCGAAGGCGACATGTCCGCAGCGCAATGCAACACCCGCGCTCCCAGAACAGCTCAAAGAAAACCTGCGGGTCCCTCTGTTTTGTTTGCTTATTACGGCCTGGTAACACGGAAGGCTTTTAGTGCTGGTTGTCTCTGAACGCGAGGCACCCGAGCCCACTGTTTCCCTGCCGACCCGAAACCCCTCGACGGTGTTTCCCTCGGGGACAGGAGCTTTCCGGGCGGTCTCTTCACATCCCCTAAATCCGTTTGTGGCTCTTTCCAGACCTGTGCCGGGCACCGCAAACCCCTCGTGCTGCCCGGCTGGGTGACAGCGGGGTATCCCCGCGGAGGGGCCGGCAGGACATTCCCCGGCACTGTCCCGGTCTCCGCGGCCCCGGCCGGGGCAGACTCTGCGCGCTTTCCCTTCGCTGCTTCACTTCCCCACCCGGGCGCCGGGCAGAGATTTTTCGCCGCGCTGATTTCAGATGAAAAAGTTGTACGTGAAACCGAGGAGCGGGAGCGATACCCACTGCCGCACGGAGAAGAGAGGTTTTCCTGCCTCCTTCTGCGTGGCATGGATGGGAAATCGGATTAATACTGAAGCGGGAGGCCTCGCCGTGCCGCTCCAGTATCCCACCCCTGTCTGGCGACATCCACTCTCCCAGAGATGCCCAGCCGAGCTGATCAGAGCCAGGTCCGGCCAGCTTTCTTCCCGGGGAGCAGCTTATCAATGACCCCATCTTTCCCGGGCGCTGTGTTAGGAAGTCCAACGAGATACTTTTATTTTGGCCCAATTTCTTACCAGAGACCTCCCATCTCCAGAGACCCGGCTCAATCTCAGAAGTATCAGCCACATTAGAAGAAAAAAACAAACAACAAACCCAAAACAGTAATAAAACAAAACAGAAGCGATGTTTTAAGCAAGCGGTATACGGTGCAAAAGGGCCGGGCTAGGAGCCGGCATCGGGGTCCGTCGTGGCCCCCCCGGCTCGGTGCTGCTCCCCCCAGAGCCCCGTGGGCGCGGAGCCGGCGGCAGCGAAACCTGAGTTCGCCTCCCTCGTTAGCAGAGCGAGACCGGTCGCGCTCCTTAGAAAAATATTTTTATTTTATTTTAATGTCGGGCTTAAGCTGATGTCTTAAAAAATAATTGTTTTCAGACCCCAGTTCACTCGGCATCGCCGTTTCACACTCGCAGGCACACACAGCTTTCCCTGCAGTTCATGCCTCGGGACTGCCTGGCGTCGGCAAGACAAACTGCAATCTCCAAAATGTCAACTTTTGCCACAATCTCGACTAAAAAAACCACCCCCTTCTTATTGCTGTTGAGCGCTCATCAGAAATAATGGCTGTTTACACAAAACCTTTATTCACTTTCTTAAATAAACACCAGTGAATTCAAATAAAGCAAAGCCTCAGCTATAATTCAAGCACAACGTTTGCTGTGTGTATTCTCGGCTGCGGACCTGGAGAGACTCCTCGGAGAGAAATATGAAGTCTCTTTGCATAGTCCACCTCCATTAGCTAAATACGCTCGCTCACCTCGGCCAGGTTTATGCTACTTCGGTTTTCCTTCCCCCCCCCCCGTCTTTTTTATGTTTTTCCCCAGCTGAAGCGGAAATATTTCCTCCCTTTTCCCCAGTTCCTTTTAACAGAGGTGTGGTCCGGACGCTTTTCTTTTTAAATCGATTTGCAGAAGCCCCTTCCCCTCCCCTGTGGCAGCCCCGGCTCGGGGCCGCCCGCCCGGGGATGCTCCCGGCTCGGCGGGCAGAGGCAGTGGCTCTGATTAAGGGAACCTGCGTGGCTTGTGGGATGGCGAGCCCGGTGAGGCGATGCCAAGGTCTCGTTTATCCCGGAAAGAACCTCCTGGAAACGCAAACCCACCAGCTCGGCCGGGCAGCGGGGAGTGGCGGGGGGCCCGGGGGGGANGGCGATGCCAAGGTCTCGTTTATCCCGGAAAGAACCTCCTGGAAACGCAAACCCACCAGCTCGGCCGGGCAGCGGGGAGTGGCGGGGACCCGCGTAGAGAGCGGCGTCCATCGCCCCTCGAGGGAAGCGGGTCCGTTCTGCCCTTCTGCTCCCCTCATTCTCCCCCGCTCCCAGGCCAGCACTCGAGGCCCCAGCCCTAATGAGATCCATTAAGCGCATTATTGATGTGGAGGTTTGCTGTGAGGTCCCGGCTGCAGGGAAGCGGGGCTCTGCTGCAGATACAGGCGCTCTGATCTGCACCACCTGGCTGAAACCAGAGAGCCGCCACTTCATTAATGGGTTTAGCCTTTGCTAATTGGTGTCTTTAGGAGCCTTGCCAAATCCTGCTCCGCGATCTTTGGAGGCAGCTTTTGTTTTTCCTCCTGCCGGTGACATTCGTTGACGGCGATTAGAGCCGATCCCGCCGCAGCCCGCCAGGCAGCCCGACAGCCCCCGACGGGCCGGGCCGGGCTGCGCGGCCGCTCTGGGCACCTCCTGCCCACTGCCGCCTCCGCCAGCACCACCCACCATCGTCACCTTCAGCAGCAGTGCGAACGCCGCAGGTGAACCCCGCAGTGAGGAGAGCCACCCCCTCTCCTCACGCTCCGGTGGCGGCTGCGGCAGGTGACACGGGCGGAGGTCGGGAGAAAGGCGTCAGGGGACCCGCGCTCCCCCTGCGGAGAGCAAGAGCAGGGGCCGGGGCTGTCCCTGTCCGCCGGGGCAACTGGGAGAGCGGATCCCGGGGAAAGGGGAAAGCCCGGAGCCGCCGCTGCTCTCCCTGACCCGAAGAACAGGCGCCACGGCCGAGCCCCTTTCTCCGCTCGCCCTCGGGGTCAGCTTCATTCCCGGCCCCGCGGCTCGGAGCAGCTTTTCCGAGACTCAAGCGGCCGTAGCTAATGAAATCCGCTCACCGCAAATCACAGAGCTCTGCCGTACGCTATAATCAAATTTCTGCTTGCCTTAAAAAACCCGGGCCACCCTCCTCCGCCCCCGTTCTCCGGGCAAACCCCAAATCAAAGGTTTCTAGCCATCACACCCCTCCAGTTACGCCTGGTCTCAGGCCATCTCTCCCGGCCTTCGTGCCATCGCCCGTTCTTGCCCCCTGCTCGCGATGACCGGTGCCTTTCCTCGGCCACCAAAAGAGGAGACTGCTCGGGACCACCCCTGTCTGCTTGGCCAGTCACCTGCATGGCGGCAAGGGTGCGATGAAAGGTGGGGATGCGGGAGAGAACAGAGATGTTGGAGGGTTTCCTCTCCCAGCAGCCCAAAAGAGGGGTCGGTAGGGAAGAGACACACTCTCACAGACACACACACACAAATCACGCCAGCCTCATTTCCCGGGTAACGTGTCACCAGCCGTGTAAGTCAAATATTCAGGGGTCAGACGCGGCTGATAAATCACGCCGAGCGGGGATTTTATCCTCCTCACGGCACCGTCGTCATCGGGCTTTGCTGAAGCACTCCGCGGGCTGTGCCCTGGTGCCGGCCCGAAGGCGAAGGGTCAGAGCCGAAGTGAAGAGAGATTCCGGTCCCCCTCTCGCCCCCTAACCCGGAGTCCGCCCGGCCTTGGCCCATTTAAGCCGGGCTACAAAGGGCTCTGACCCGTGCGGGACCGGGACAGACCCCCCAGGTCCACCAGATCTTCGAGCCTGTGCCTGAACCCAGCCCCGGAAAGCAAGAAGAAGAAGGATGGGATGCGGCACAGAGCCGGTCCGTCTCCCCGAAAACATCCCGGTGCAAATCTAAAATGCGTGAGCTCCCAAGCTGGCCCGTGTCGCTAGAGCGCTCCACGCTTCCATGGACGAGCCCAAGACCTGGCCCACAGCCTTGTCTTTGTCCTTTGACACCACATAAACAAAACATGCAGTTTCAGATGAAAAATAACTCGAGGGAATTACAGCCTGTGTTTTACAAGCGATCCATTTGAGCTCTTCTATTATCATTATTTTAATGACAGTAAGAGTATGTGGGGATTATCTTTTTCAGTGCATTCATACAGATATCCGTACACATGTATTGGAGTATGGACATGTCCATACATACACGCATGTTTATATGCAAAAGCAGTCCCTTGTAAATACCTGTCTTTGTATAAATGACTAGACTCTGCAAGGGTATAGAAACCTTTAAAAGTCTTTTTCGGCAAAAGTGCCTAGATTACAGACATTTTTAATTCCTGGCCGTAACGAGACCTGTCTGGATGTTAACAGAGATGCCCAGGACAGTGGCTATGAGATGATGAAGCAGCATGAGCTTAGTCTACAAACAAGGGCTATTGATGAGGAGAAAAGGGAGTTGATGCAACAGCCCCTTCTTACCGCTACAGCTCTTCAGCATGGCTTGGGAGTCAGTATTTTTACCAGTGGTGCAACAGGGAGGATGTGGAGCTTGGCTCTCCCTGGGGCTTGACTCTGTACGACTTTCCTTTTTACTGTAGTTCTTGAGTTCTCTAAAACTTAATACTTCCAGTACAGTTGGCTTCATAGCATTCTATTTCCAAGGAAAAATCTTGATGTGGATCGTTTGGCCCAAGTGTCCCCTTTCCCATCCCCGGAGAGTCCCCTCCCGCCCGCACCCACCAGTGTCTGTGACCGCAGCCGTGGCTGGTTAGCCGCCGGTGGGTGAGGAGGAGGAATCCTCTGCTTTATTCTCAAACCTTTGGGAACCTTATCCGGGGTGGGGTGGAGGTGGGAAAGGCCCTGATGGCCGCCCCCGAGCTGGGGATTGCTCCTGCCCCCGCCGTCCCCGGGGCGGCCCCGCGGCCCGGCCGGATCGGGCTCCGCTCTCCGGCTACAGTAGACGTGTTTATTTGTGCGCGCACCCCTCCCCATAAATTCCACCATCTATAATCATTATCTACATGGAAACTTTCGCCCCCTGCAGCCCGCAGGACTCCCCCCCACCCCTAGTTAGCGGTGATGATTTTAAAAGCATGCGATGATCTAAGCCCTAATACTAATATTATGCATCATTTGGACAGGATAACCATGCCACCTTGTCAAACGCTGCCTCTTTACACAACCCATTTGCTGCATCGCAGAGTCATAACGGCGGTGATGGATGGGTCCGGGACCCCCCCGGCGCCCCCCCGGCGCGGGCAGGAATGCGGGCGGGCCCGCGGCCGGCCCGCACCCCGCCGGCGACAATTTATGGTCTGTATATATTTGCTGGCTCCAGATATCGGCAGCGTAATGGATGGTTATATTTTATGAATCCGAGGCTCGGATCTAGGGACTCGGGAGTCCCTTCCATGTATGGTGCACTCCTGTCTCGCCCTTAATCCGCCCGGCAGGCAATAAACTTCTCCGCTAAATGCGCCGGGAGATAACAGACAACTTTTATTGATTACAAGAAAATGCCCGAAACTAAATAAAGGGTTTTTATGAGGATCCCTGCGAAGACCCTTTTCTCCGCAACCATTAAGCGCAATATCGACATTTTACTGTGTGTAAACTGTGAACTTGTTTAGCCATAAAGGCTGTGGGGGGTGGGAGGCAGATGAAGAGCGCGATGCTCATCGAGAGGAGCCGGACTCGAAAATGCCGCCGGGCTGCCAACCCGGAGGGTGCCCGCTGACCCTCCGGACTCCGTCTCCGTCCTTCTCTCTTCTCCCTTGCTGAAGGCGTCGATGCGGGAACCTATCCCAAACCTGAAAACAGGGAGCGCTGGGGCGCAGCATCGGAGATGCTGAGCCGGGGAAGTGCGAAAGGCACCTCACAGTGTCGTCTGGAGCATGACTCGTGAGAGTTATCGCCCGGGCGTCCCCCGAGGGGAGGATGCGGGGGAGCCCACTCGCATTTTAAAGTGGATGATCGTGGAAGGTTGCTCCACCTTCCCCCTCTTTCCGCAGGCCCGGGTGGGGGACGTGTGAGATAAGAGGCGAATTCATGTATTTGGTTGTATTCCGACCGTCTTCTTTACAGCCTCAGAGGGGTAAGGGGCGTTAAAGTCTCCGCCTGGAAGAAGGATGATATTGGGGCGGGCGGGAAGGGGCAGGTCCGGCATCAGGCAGCCCCGCTCTGCCCAGGGACAAGGTAGAGACCCACCCGTGGTGGCTTCGCTCTCCCCCGGGGTCTGCACTTCCCCTCCCCGCCCCCGCCAAGGGCACGGACCGCTTCGGGGAAACCAGTTTAATTCTTCCATAACACACGGCAGCAGCACACGGGATGGGCGGGGGCTGCCAAAGGCATCACCGACGTATAAATCCCACCCGCGGCCCTGACTTTGAAACCGCAGAGATCGCATAATTTTATTATTACTTTTTTAATTCTTGGTGTCGGCGCTCAATATTTTGAACCCAATCCTCTAGTAAATTGCTCAAGATGTCCCTGGCTTCATTACCGCTGGTATTTCTGTCCGTAGGCGGCCGTCTCGGAAGTTACAAACGTTATTTTCTCCTGCAGCCTCCTTGCCAGCCTTCAAGAGCAAGAGGCAAACGGTGTTGGGTTTTTTTTTCCCTTGTCGTTGTTCTGTTTGCCGCACTTGGAAAGGTAACTGTGAAATCACTCAGTGTCTGCGAGTTGTATCGCATTTTACTGGAAAGTCATAAACTTGTCTCATTCCCCGATGTTTTGCGATTTACTTACTGACACAAAGGAAAAGTTTGAAGAGTGTTCCCTCTGCAGTTTTCGTTAGGCGAGGGGAAGCCGAGGGAAGATGCTAATATTGCAATCTCGTTTTACAATTTATTCTGTGTACCCAAGCAGTGGCTCTATACAAACCAAAGTGCCGTGGGGTTCAGATTCTGAGGCGCAGTCCACACTCTGTCCCAGTGAATTATTTAGCTCTTATCGCTGTTAAAACGTCGGCTTTCATTTAAACAAAGAGATCCAGACCCGTTTATCAGTTCCGCAGGGGTCCAGTGAGCAGGATGGGCCCGGCAGCGATGTCGTGTGTGCTTGCGTCCCCCAGCAGCCGCTCTGCACTGTCACTGCTCACACCCAACAGGCTTGTCCCCTCACTTGTCCCCCCATTGGCTTCCCCGTGCAAACATCCTCCCTCCAGCCCACCGTGTGCTTACCCTTTATCTCTAATACATGTGCTTCTCTATGCACACACACATGATATTATGCTGGCCGTTTTTTAAATTATGCATTTTAATTTTTTTTTAAAGCTGTATCTTCATGAGGAATATTTAACTCATTATCTAAATTAGCTGGCAAGAACCAAACCCAAACAGAAAAGTCATGGGCATCACTATTCGCAGAACTGGAAAACATTTGGAAGGTTGTTATATATACTTTAAGTCATAAATTGATAGTCGGTTTATTCTTCAATCAGGAAAAAGTCATTAAGGTTTGTTCAGCTCTGGTCTGTGGGAAAATAATTTCTTTGATTGAGTTCCCCCTAAAGACCCCCAGAAGTTTTGTCTCCTCTGTCATGAACAGTCTGGCCTTTCCTGTCTTCCGGACGGAGGGAAGAGTAGGACCTCTGGAGAAAAGCAGCTTTTCAGCATCTTGAATTTCACTTTGCATCTGTCTTCCTACCTGCTGATCTAATTTCTCGTTGTGTTTGGGACCTTTCTAAATCCTCCAAGAGAAAACTATGGAATAATGAGAGTTATGTATCATCTTTTATCAGCTTTTTCTTCCTTGCTGGTGGCCAACATTGCAGCTCTGAAGGAAACACACATTTGAAGGCTGGCGGCTGAGGAGTGGGAAAGCACGGCATGGAAAGAAATTCAAGTTGAGGAATGAGAGGAATGGATAAAAAAAGGCAGGGCTGATGACTTTTTCATTGCATAGATTTCCTACAGGAGCAGTGGTTACCGTTCCTGGGCTCGCTTATTTATTTTTTTGTTTCTGAAATGCATGAGCTCCTAAGCTGGCCAGTGTCACTGGAGCACTCCACGCTTCCATGGACGAGCCCCAGGCCTGGCCCACAGCCTTGTCATTAGAAAGGAGCAGTTCTCCAGCCCCTCCCCCCGCTGGCAGCAGTGCTGGGTCACTATGCACCATTTAGTGACTCGCTCCCCACCCACTCTGGGGTCACACTGAGTCCCAGAGGCCAGCAGGCTGCTGCTGCAAGGTTGGGAATTTGATATCCAAGGGCCATTTGCCTTGAAGGTAATCAGATTTTCCCTTTCCCTCCTCCCACTCAAATTTGCAAGGTGCTATTTTAGGGTTCCCCTTGGCTGATGTTGATGCAGATACAGGCCAGAATACTCTGGCAGTTCATGGTGCCTGTCCATGCCCATGAACAGTGGGGTAGGTGTGAGTGGAGTGGTCCCTGTGCCAGGAGCTGATGGGTTGCTGAAGCCTTGAGCCCTGTCTAGCTCTGCTTTGGTCAGTGCCCCTTCAAACTCAACCCTCACTGTCCCTCCTGGGCCAAGTTTCAGTACGGCCCCTGTTCTTTTTAGTCTGATACTGGTTGGTGGTGGCTGACAATACGACGTGGTTGAGTTGGAACTGACCTGGCCAGCAGTGCAACCTCACAAAGATCTCATTTTAAAAACTGAGCACATCAAGACAGGTACTAAAAACCACAAAGAACTCTTTCCTTCTCATTGTAAAGGTTGAGGCAAACCTACTGTGGAGATCTGTGCTTTGTGAGGACCTCTGCCCCTGTGGTGAGATACACCCAAACCAGCAATCCAGGAACTGGCAGTGATGGAAGCCCAAGTCAAGATCTGTCCTGTGCAAGGCAGTAATTAAAATTAGGAGTTTTCTGCTGGGGAAATCTCAGTCCTGGGTCTAAGTTTCACTGACCTGATGCATCATAAGCAAGGTTTACTTAGGCCTAAATTTGTCCCCATTTTTTTTGCCAGTTCTACTACCTCTTTAACCATGAAGCAGAAAAAGAATTAGGGCAAAAAGGAAAAGAGATAGCACTAAGCCTGCTTGTGGAAAAAAAGACTGTGTTTGTTCAATCAATTTTTGACCTTTTAAAAAGAAATTTTAGCATGATAAAGTATTTTAAAGGCAGTTTACACAAAGCACAGGAGGTAAGATTCCTTGAATGACATCGTTTAAAAATGATGGTATGGAATTGTAATCAGAAAAATGAGTCAAATGAAAGCCTAGGCTCCACCTTGTAGGAAAGAAATGCTAAGTGGGTATTTTTCATCCATAGCTGTCTTTTTTTAAGGCAGTTGGCTAAAATATTCCTAAAATGTTCCTGTATACCAATAATGGGCCTTGCACGCATTTTCTTGAGCAATTATTTAATCTGCTGTTGCACTGGAATGTTGAATTATTTTCATCTTTGGCTTTTCTAAGCTCATCTCTAGTGTGGTGAAAGCTTTTGCCTTGGCACTAACCTGTGTGCAAGAACTGATTCAGAGGTGTTTGGTGACCAATGCTGTTGTCCTGCGTTCAGTTAGAGTGGAGTTAATTCCTTCAAATGTGAATTGGAAACCACCTCTGACAGACGGAAGAGATGACAGAAGGGGAACTGTTCCCCTCTAAACAGCCTTGCTAAAAGGCAGGAGGTACCTTCTGCAAACGAGTATTTCTGGGAAGTTTTTTTTCTTTCAGATTCATTTTGTCCCTTGGAGAGTGAGATTGATCTGAAATGCCTAAGAGGATATTGAAGAAGGTTCATCTGGGGTGATAACCTTACCCTTGTGATCCTCAATGAGACAGTGTCACCTGAGAGAGGTAGTGAGGATGAAGTGATGCATACTTACTTTTTATTATGAATCTTGTGATCTATTTAATTTTCTTTTACTGCCTGGGAGTGAGATATGAATATCCATAAGCATCTCATGCCTGACTGAGATCAAACATTCTCATCCATGGCAGAGTGAAGAGTTCCTGAGGGACAATTCCTTGTAACTGCCCTTTGCTGACTGACAGATTCAGTTTGTTCTTACTCAGGCGTGTGAAACGAATCCGGCTTTTAGCCGCTGTATTTATTTTTTTGTTTCCAGTAGGGATCCATTTGCTTGGCACCACTTTTTCAAAACTTTGACTTTTGGATTGCACTGTCAACATTATCGTGTGAGAGCTGAGCTTACTTTGCTCGTGGAGGTGCATGACTGCAAGAGCACAACACAGACCTGTGCGGCACATGGAGCACATTACAGTGAGAAACCACCTGCTGAATAGTAGAGATCATGCCATTTTTTACACATGCACAGCAAAAAAAGTGGAAAGATGGGCTGTTTGAGATATTTCCAAAGCCAGAGGTTGTTGAAATATTGATGGAAGTACACACTCCTTCACTTCTATGCTTCTGAAATACAAAATATCCATTAAAAATGACAGACTTGAAGCCAAGGCAAACAATTTCATAAGTTAAACTTGAACACTTCTACTTGCAAATACTGATCTTGTGATGACAGATTCATTTTTCCAGCTCTGGCAAGTTTGTTCCTACTGTAGCCTTGTTGGAAATTACCCTGCAAGTGTTTATAATCCTGTCCTACTGTGAAGGACTCCTTGTGGGATGCATAATTCAGATGGAGGGAGGACCTCGTGGCTACGGGCAAGGTGGGTCTATGTACGTATCATAAAATGGTTTGGGTTGGAAGGGCCCTTAAAGAGAGAGGTGAGTTGGAAGGGCCCTTAAAGAGAGAGGTTCCCTAGTTCCAACCTTCCTTCCACTAGACCAGGTTGCTCAAGGCCTCATCAAACCTGCCCTTGAACACTTGTAGAAGAAGGGCATCCACAATTTCTCAGCAAGTAGTTTTGGATTTTGCCTTTTGTGCTGGAAAGCCCTGGTAGTCTTAAATCATGCTACACATATAACTGTATTTTGACTCACTTTTAAACTAAAACAAAAATATCCAGACAGCGCTTTGCACAGCAGTTTAACAACTGTTAAATATATAAATAGACATCATGTACTAAAATACTGTGTTGATATGAGCCATATAAACAGAAGAGAGCAGAAATACAGTAGTCTTTTTAACCCGATCTAATTCTGTGTCTAGACAAGCTTTACTCATCACCAGAGTCTGCCTCAGTGCTGCTTTCTGGTACTCAAGGCAGGTACAGCAAAGGCCTTCCTCTCTTATTAATTTTCCTAGTGGGCTGATGTCTCTAAGAAAAATGGCAAAAACATTTCCAAGACTGCCACTTGAGCCACAGAATGTTTTGCCTGTGAATCCATGGGTCCTTGGTGCCAGCAAGAAGCTTTGCAGTCCTTTTAGAACTATTAATTTTATGGTCCTGATCGTAGCTGATGAGGGAAGGAAGGAAAGAGTAAAAGGTCATAGTAAAAGATAAGAAAGAGGTGGAGGAAGGGTATAGCACTTTCTCTTTTATCTGCATTTTTCTGTACAAAAAAAGCAGGACTTCTGCCAAGGCATTTATTTATTCGTTGCTATGAAATTCACTTTGTGTCCTAGTTTCAGCAACGTTAATATATTTTTTCTTCAATAAGTGATTATCTTTTACGACCAGTTTAGACTTATATGGAGGTGCAGGAATACGCCATAAAACTCTACACCATAAGCTGTGTACACGACATAGCAACTACTCTAAAGTGATTACATTAATGAGAGAAGAGCCAATCCTTCTTATGATTCCATGTTAGAGCAGATGAGCTGGGTGCTGCTGAGCAAGACATTAAATCACGTTTGTGTAGAAGGTAGAGAGACCCGCTGTATGACTACTGTTTCAAGAAAAAATGATGCAGATACAGACCCCTAGATCCAAGTATGGAATTTGGCTGGTGGAGCCCTCAGGATTTCTGGCAACCCACATGCTATGGAGGAAGAAGAAACAGCTGCTGCAGCTATCACTGGAAAAGGCGACAGTGAAGGGAATTAAGCCTCACAAAGGAGTCCAGGTCTCTGTGAAGGAGCCACAAAGCCTCAGGCTGGTGCTGTCATGGCAAACTGTGACATCACCAAATGTGGCAGCAAGCCAAGCTCCTGATCTAGCATGTACTGGAGCAGAGGAAAGGATAACTGGCATCTGCAAGAGGGTACGAGCAGTGTGTCTCACACGTGCACACACGCATACCCACACACAAACATATACCTGTGCCCTCCCCGTGCCTGGCATTCCATGGTCAGGGCACGAGATAGCAGCGTTTATGTTCATGCTGGTTGTGACAAACCTGTATTGATACAATAAATAAATGTGACTGAGGTTTACAGTTCAAACAAGCTCTGAGGAGCCACCACAAATCAGCTTGTCACATTGCCACCAGCTTTACAATCAATCTCCCATAAAGGGCTTAGGCTCTGACTCCTTTCTCCAGTTTGCTTATTTTTGTGGGAAACTGGCTGCAAGGGAGTCACTAAAAGATGACTGGACTCAGACCTTTCTGTTTTTAAATGAGCAAAGCACCCTTAGAGTTTAACAGTAGAGCCCACTTGGGAAAAAAAAAGGATCAGGAGAAAAGCAAACAAAAGCCATCCACCTCTGTGCTAATGGCTTGGGTCTGGCCCTGGCAGTCAGAAAGGCTTGATAGAAAATGCTGCTGAAGTGGGGGAAGCTGTGGGCAGCTAGAGCTGGAACCGTTGTGTCATGCTGTAACAAATGAAGCCTGGTTTGTACCCTTCAAATGCTGTGCAGTTAATCCCCATCACAGAGTTAAAATCAACTTTTGGATTCCCTCACTGTTACCTCTTTCCTGTCCAGCTTCAGCCCTGTGTCCAGCTTTCCAATGAGGATATGGAGAGGAGCTTCACTCACCCCTCTCAAGAGGCTTGGCTCAGAAATGAAGCATCTGTCCCTGGCAAAGCAGGTCCATGTGGCTCTGGGAGGGTGTGAGCTCAGGTCCTGGCAATGGTGACCTGAACCTTCTGGCTGGGGTGGTGTGAGACAACATCCTGCCATTTCAGCCTCTGGGCAGAGGGAGCCTGGAGGTGCTGAGCTGTGACCTCTCCCTGGTTTTCTGGCTGCCTTGGCTGGTTTGCCTTTCCCAGAATGCTGGAGACAGAAGAGCTCCCCTCCTCTGGCTTCGACTGGCCAAGAGGGCCTTGTGCCCTCAGTGGGGACAATCAAGGATCTCCCCTTTAGAAGTTCCTGGCATTTTTGAGATTTTTACCCTAAATGCCTTGGAGCAGGGACTCTCCTTTTGGGCACGGGGACACCTCACTCAGCTGAATAGGATTCTTACTTTTGTGGTCAATGTGAACACATCCACAACACAAAAGAGCTCAGAAACAGGGCACCCAACCAGAGAACCGTGCAGGAGCAACACAGCCTCTCTTGCTTTTACCTTTTCTGCTTTTCTGAACCAGGCTAATGGTTTCCATGTTTTTTCCACAATGACTCCCAAATGTTTTTTCCTGATCAGCATGCTGAATGGCTGTTTCATTTAGCACATAATCATTAGCTTCCCTCCTTGCTACCAGACACATTATTTTGCCTTTGCCTTCAGTGAAAAGCGTTTGCCATCTGCTGATTTATTCAGAATATCAGTGTCGTAATGTTACTTTTAATAATAACAATAACTGTACACTTGACTCCCTCCTGGTGCTTTTCATCAGATCTCATAGTGCTCAAAAATCCAAATTGCTCTCAATCCTGTTACAAAACTCATTGTCACCAACTTTATTCCCAAGTGTTGCAGTCCAAGTTCAGCCATCCAGCTTCAGGCTGTTTACCAGGTGCCCCTGGCACTTCCTGAATGAAATGCTTCGATTCCAAATCAGTATTTTTGATTTTGCAAACCAGTTTTCTACCTATCTAGTTCCAGTCTACTCCTACACTGTTAAAGGAACAATAAGGAACTCCCCACCTCAAATATAATTAACTATTTTGTCTTGCACTTTGTCAGTTTTTCTGTGTGGCCAAAACCCCTGCTGCAACACAGGTATATGCCAAGGCACTGAATATCCCAGTCACTTATATTTAAACTCATGTTTATTACAAATGACTCAAAGGGAACCTAACCACATCTCAGAAGGTAGCTTTCATGCTGAGAAAGTCAGAAATGAGGGTAAATGGTACTGATGCTCCCTTTCAAATTTGGCTAAGCTGGATTTCCACTCTTTCTTTCCCATGCAATAATGTCCCTTAAGATCTCAGCAAGCTCCACAGAGATGAGTTCTTGATTTCCTAAAAATGAAGCTCTCCAGTCAACTATTAAATATTTTTCACACCTTTCCTTCCCAGAACTTTTTTTTTGTTTTAAGTAAAGGTGTTTAAGCAATTGCTCTTCAGGGATTTTTTGGTCGCCAACTCTTTCACACCATTTTAGTCATTGCAGTTCTTATATCGCTTGCCTTAGCCTGGAGAGCCCAAATTAGGAGAGGCACTACTGTGTGTATGCAGAACAAAGCAAAAAGTGAAGAGAATGAGAGAAGTGATACAAAGGGATTTTCCAGCTCTGTCAATAAAATTACCGCAATAATAACTTCCTTCAACATGTTTGTTGCTAATGGACCTGCATACAGAACTACTTACAGCATAATACTTTCAGAGATCAGAGTTCCCTTTTCTGTTTGCAGGATATCTGTGCATGAGGCCAAATGCCTGCAATTTTCTTACTTGCAAGTGGTTCTTCAGCCAGCTGTGAGCTCTCAGCTTGTGGAGCACACATACAGGGTTCACTTGTGTCCCATGGAGTAGCTACCATTCCCTCCCTTGCCATTAGTACCTCTGGGAAGGCTTGAAGATCATCTGAGCCTGACTAAAACTACACTCAAGTACAGAAATGAGAAAGGACTCAGAGAGACAGACACACATTTCTGTGCACAACCAAGGGGCCTTCAAATGGAACTACCAGGAACCAGGATGAAGGCCAACAAAAGGGAAAGCCTTTCCAAGGGTTTAGTGGATGCTAGAAGATAACAAAACTCAAGGGGAGGCAATTAATTTGTGCCAGAAATTCACACAGAGACACCAAGGATGTGAACACATCAGGCATGGGAAGCCTTAGAAGCGGTTAGAGGCAAGACAGTGTGAGGGAGGGGTTGTTTAAAACCCCACCCTGCTTTTACATCCCCCTCCCTGGCAGCCTGCAGCAGTCCCTCTGGAAGATATGACTCCTGGTCAGAGTTTTGGTCCTCTTGAGAGAGCTCTGAGAAAATTTTCGGGTGTGACTGTTATGGGGTGAATGTTATTTCACCTGCTCATTTACAGGCATACGAACAAAAATTGCCTCTTTCCCTCCTGTTATTGTCAGCAAAGTGGTGCTTCCACCATGACTGGAATGGAGAAGAAGCTGTAGAAAGGAAATGTCACTGAGCATAGAGAACTTCACTGGGGCAAAATGTTCGTAGGACACTTTTCTAACTGTTTACCCCATGCTTACAGCTTAATTTCACTCCAGCAGAAATAAAAGGGACAGATACTTCCCACAGGAACTGGAAAAGCCTCTGTTATTTGCCAGATTATGAGCTCATTAAAACAGAAATCCCTTCACCCTCCCTATAAGAAAATGAAAGTGCAACAGCTTACTGTGATTATCAAGGAAAATAGGACTAAGGAATTGTCCCTAGCTGGAGGCAGGTTCATCCTGCTCATCCTTTCCTTTTCTTTTATTTTTTTTTTTTTTTTTTTTTTTTTTTTTTTTTTTTGCTGGCAGGTACTCCTGGAGAGGCATTACAGCTGTAGATCAGGGATCTGTTGCTTGTTATTGCAGATAGTACTGAGGTGAAGATGAATGCCAGACACATTAGGCTTAACGGGGTGGGTTTTAGCAACTTGAATATGTTGATGAAAACAGGAAAGCTAATAAATCAGCCACCAAGGTCCAGACTGTAAAAGGCAGTATTTTTTTTTCTTTTTTTTTTT
>VZTJ01001001.1:197020-220871 GCA_013397795.1 Orthonyx spaldingii
GTGTGAAGCATCTGGGGCACAAACAAATATTGTAGATTCATTTTTGTTGTTTAAACTCAGTCACATTTGCAATCTGTTTGGACATTTGACTGACTTTAAACACTTCTTGGTGTAAATCCAGGCCAACAATCAAAGCCAACAAAACAGATTAACCCAGGCTGGTGCTGAGAAACATGCACTTCACCTCCCCTGGTTGGCCTGACTTGTGCATTAAGAGGACACCTCTCTTTTACCTTTCTGGCCACCATTTTTTAAAGCCTGAAATTATGGCAGGATATTAAACAGTGCCTTTACTGTACCCGTGCAATGGAATATATCATTACATTTTGTGGTGTGTTGTGAATTAACTCTGGGTTCAAACAGGGCTACAACCTTCAGTAGGTTACAGTGAAGACTCAGGAAACAGATCTGAGTGTAGGGAGCCTTTCCCAGCCCCTGTATGCACAAATCAACCCAGCCACCAGTATTAATTTAGCTCTCTCTGTGTCTTAAGATGTATATCCATGCACCTTTGCCAATACACTTTTTCCTAGGGCTTTTTTTTGAACATAAAAACAAGGCAAGAGTGGAGAGGTTGAACTGTCTAAATCTGTGTGGACCTGGCTGAGATTGTGTGTGAGCTACTTATGAAAAGATAGTTTTTCCTCCTAAGAAAATATGAGGGGGAACTTGAACCATGTCTTCCTGTCTTTGCTGCTTCTGCTTCCAAATTGCTTCTTGCTCCATTACAGTGGTTCTCCATTAAGGTGAATGATGTTTTCCTGAACTGTCATTTAAGAAGGCATTTTTGGAGGAACTCACTAGCTATTTTAATTTCTGGAGCTACATTTAATTTACTAAAACATGGCTTTGCAGAATGCTGACTCAGAAACACTTATATACAAGATTTAAAAAGTAGAATGACCAGAACAGGGAAAGCAGAGGTGAAAAATAAAGCTATTTTGCTCAATTACTTGGAAATATCTTCGTCTCCTTCCCCATCATCTTGCATATCTGTCCTACTTGATTCCATAGAACTATCCAGTTTTCCAGTAGTTTCAGATATTTTTGAAAGAATTTGTATACTTGATGACTCCTATGTAATCATGGGGACTAATAATGCCAGTAGAATAGTGAGTGGGAAATACCATCAGGCACTTCTAGGATTAAGTCAAACCATTTTCTTTTTGTGGACTGAGGAAGATCTGCAGGGTGTAAATAGTGCAGGTAATCCCTAGTTTCAGGTAATCCTTGATTTCATCTAAGAATGAGGTCTTGTTCTGATTACAGAAACCGTCTTCTTTCTCCATGGAAGCAGGAGGGCTTGGCATGAGCCACACATGCATGAAACTCCTGTTGTGAACTCCTGAACTTGACAATACTCCACACAGACACACAGCAGCCAAGACAGCCTCAAGAAATTTTGTGTGAAGTGCTCATTCAGCATGGGTTGCTACCTGTGTCTTTGCTTACCAGGGGACCCTGCTTCCCTTCCCTCAGTACATCACATGTTTATGGATCCAAATCTTTGGTCTTTAAAAGTAACCTTCAGTGGAATTGGTGGTTTTACTGGCAATGATCCATTTAAGCACCTGAAGGCTGGTGATACCTCTGGGTACTTTGAATGAGATTTGGTGCTGCAGATAAACAGGTTTAGGGTTGTATGTGAATATCTGTGGCTCATTTGTCACAGATGAAATTGATACTGGGAAATAAATGGATCTATTAATTTTCCATGTCTATTGGCATGCAATCCAGGCCTGGTCCAGGATGGGGAAATAATTTTTCCTGTTGATTTTTCCCATTTGTTTTCTTGTTGAAGTGAAGTATGTAAATTGTTGTAAACAGCTAATGCAGAGAAGATCTCTGCTTCATGCACACAGCCCACTCACAAACGCAAAGCAACCCATAAAGAAAAATTACTTAGAGAAATGATTTGCTCTGCTCTAAGACCCTGCATTCCCTAAGGAAATTCTTACCAGTGTACTAGTTATCATGGCCTTTGGGGTGCAAAGCCCCACATGGATTTTTTGTGTTGTCTTAGAGCAGTGTTTACTCAGTAGCAACTCAGTAGTTGGTTCCAAAAAAGTCATTTCAGGAAGGGGTAGATGATAGACCAGGAGACATCTTCAGGAGACTGTGCTGGATGGTGCCATTTTGACACCACATAAACCAAATGTGTAGTTACAGATGAAAAATAACTCAAGGGGATTACAGCCTGTGTTTTACAAGCAATCCATTTGAGCTTTTCTATTATCATTATTTTAATGACAGTAAAAGTATGTTGGAAATCTCTTTTTAAGCGCATTCATACAGATAACCCTATGTATGTGTAGGAGGGTGGACATGGACATACATACATGCATATCTATCCATATGTAGAAGCAGTCCCTTGTAAATACAAGTCATTCTATAAATGGCTAGGCTGTGCAAGAGTATAAATGTATTTTAAAGACCTAAAGTCTCTATTAAGCCTAAATTATAGGCTCCCATTTTTGAGAACTGGCCACAGTGAGATCCGGCAGGGTGTCCACAGAGATGCCCTTAGAACAGTGACTGTGAGAAGACTTCATGAAGCAGCATGAGCTTAATCTACACAAAAGGGAAGAGAAATGGGGTCAGACTGCAGCTGATACAACAGCACTTTATCACTACTGCAGCCCCTAAGAATGGCTCGGGAGTGAGTTTCTTTACCAGTGGGGTTACAGGGAGGATGTGGAGTTTGGTTCTGGTTGGGGCTTGGCTCTGTACAGATCCAGGATCCACTGCTTGTTTTACTGTAATTCTTCCATTCTCTTGTTGGCAAAGGTGAGAAGGGGATTGGTGTCTTGTATGTGATAGTGGGTATTTTGTGGAGGACTTTTGTTGCTCAATGGAAAGGATTTTGTCTGGACAAATGTCTCACGGCTGGACTTGTCCCACTGACTTAGAGAGGCACTAAGTGCTGTCGGAATATAAATATATACAGAATATAAGCAGACCCTGAAAGTGTATCAGGCCCTCTGGACTGCTACCAAGGGTTTGACACAAGGCTGAGAGCAGACAGCATCTATGCCCAGGGGTGTTGGTCTGAAGGCAGCTGCACCCAGGCTTGTGCTGTGGTGGCACCACAGTGCCTGTGCTGGTTCAGCAAGCTCCCAGGAGCATGGAGACAATGGGGAAGACCCTGTTCCTTCCCAGGTCTTTGGAGGACATGTTGCTGGGGAATGGAAGTGTCCTGGGCAGCTCTCACTCCACACTTGGGGTGGCAGCAACAGGGTACACACAGCTCTGGTGGGGTGCAGGCAGCTTCAGGTTGGTGCCTCTCCAACCCCCCTGACTCTTAATGTTATTTCCAGTGACATCAAACAGAAAGACTGGTGAGCAGTAATGCCAGCTGGGACTATATCCCACAGTGTAACCCAAAGTCCTAAAAGAGAGGGAAGCCTGCAAGGAGCCTCTGTGTGTGTCTGTGTGTGTGTGTGTGTGTGTGTGTGTGTGTGTGTGTGTATGTGTGTGCACATAAATGAACATCTTTATTTTATTTCTGACTTGATTTTCCCATTTGTATGTCCTCTGAAGATAAATACAGGGAGATTTCAATTCAGTTAACAGTGGTATTTTGGTAAAACAACCCCAGAAATCGAGAGAGGCTGATGTTATTTTAAATGGTTCTTGTCTCCATTTATACTAAGCAAGCTGAGCCTGGGGTTTGTCTAAAACAGAGCAGAGAGACCACCGAGTAGTCTCATCAGCAGAGCACTAATTGTGGCCATTTATTATAGTCACTTATCTGATAGTAGCTTCTTTATCAGTGATAGTTTTACAGGAATAAAATCCACCAGGCATTCGCACCAGTATATAAACATGTTACCTCGTGGCAGAGTGTCTGTTACTTACTGTCAACACTTGCCAGCAAAAAAATGCCTATCTCGGGCTTATATGAAGTAATGATGAGTTTAATATGCTCCAGTGAAAGCCACAGAATAAACAAGGCATCACAAATGTTTGCCTTGTCCGGCCTCTTAAACAAATAAAGGTGACTGAGAAGTACAAACAACACCAGGTCGGGGCTTATCGGGGTGCTGGTGGCAGCACTGCTGATGCAGCTCCCCTGGCCAGCCAGGGCTGCCTGTGGGCTCGTTATTATAGCAGGTATTGGGAAAGCCCTTTACCAGAGAAGTACATTTCTTGAATCTGGCGAAAAAACTGTCGTGTGGAGCTGTAATTCCGTGGCCATTTTAAAGTTATGGGAGAGCAGGGTGCAGGGGGAGGAGAGGTGGGTGAGGACCCAGCACACAGATCCAGCGCTGCCAGTCCAGCCTGGTCATGGTGATTAAGGCCAAGCAGGGTTTTCCTGTGTGATTGCCCCACCGAGACCACCTTCTGCCCTCAAACACAGCAGAGATATGAGGAAGAGCCATTCTAGTGGTGTAAATGCCATGCAGCGAGAGGAAGAACCACCTGAGCACTCTCAGGCCTGTCAGATCAAGGGAGGAAAATCACACTAACAATGCTCTCAAGTGAGAAAAAACCAAAAAATTGGTATTGATTTATTGCTGTATTTGGATCAGCCAGAACAAACTCATTTTGTACGTGACCACAAATGGGTGTGATTGACAATATTCGATAGACTGATGGACAAAGACTGAAGACTGACACTTCATCTGTGAGAAGAGACTTTGTTAAGAAATCATCCCTTTGATTAAGGAGGCACTTAGGACCATCCATCCCCTGGCTGACAATAAATAAGCTAACACTTGCTTGGCTGCAGTGTTGATCTTATGATAAGTGATGGAAATACATCCCATTTGTCATAATGAAATATCAGAGACAAGTAGAGTTAGCTACCTAGGACAGCTGTGTTTAATGTCAAACTTTGCATGAAATCAGAAAGGGAAAATTCAGTTACAGATTGAATGTTTTGTAGAGGATCTTAATTTAGTAATCAATCACAGCCCATAAGAGTGGATCCACTCAGACATCTACCTTACACAGAAATTGCAGAAACTCTTATAGCTGGCAACAGTGTTGGGCAAGCACTGACACCATTCCTCAGCGTCAACAAAGGGGTACTGATGCTCAGCTTTGCAGAGCCAGCTCACCACGTTCTCCATGCAAAATACATGTGTAGAGTGTATTTGCTTGTGGCAAATGCGATTTTTTCATGCAGAACTGCCCTTCCTGTAACTCAGGCCATCAGGATGGGAGCTTCCTGCTTTGGTCTAGCTGGAAAATGTGAGGCAATTGCAGCTTCATCGTCTCTTGCAGTCAACAATGGACTGACTTGAAAGCTTTCTTGTCTGCTTCCAACATGCTTATTTCCAGTGCTGCACACAAACAGCTGGCTTGTTGGGTGACACCGTGGCTTTCATTTGCAGCTAGAAGACCGTTAAATCTGCAAACTGTTTTGAAAGGATAATTTCATTTTGAATTGCTTTGGCACTGTAAACAAAATGACCCAGGACCAGATGAAACGTGTTGGCAGCTCAGTCCACCTGTTGGCTAAATCCTTCTGAAAATAGCTGGATGTGTGACAGATGTGGGCGAGCACTCACAGCTGGGGGATGATGGCAAGGCTGTGTCAGCAGGAGGGATGGCATGGCCTGGGGGGGTTACCCAGCCCCTCTTAGTACTGGTTACATGTCCACACTGTTATAAACTCATTATGAATTAGACTAATGGTCATTTTGTGTAGTTACTGGTGGCTGGAGACTTATTTTACCCCAGTGTTTGCCACCTAGATGGTCTACCAGCCAGCTGTCTCAGTGGAACATGAGCACATGTTTTATTTTGCAGCTGAGGTGAGCCAGGAGTACATGCATTGCTGGGTACCTGAGATGCCAAGCATGGCATTGTCTCACCCAGCTAGAGGGCAGCCAGGCCAGGGTGGGTACATTGCTGGTCCTGGGGAGTTATTCTTCCTCCTGTGCAGGGACATGTGCCAGTTCCAAATCTGTGCCTTGTGTGGCATGGTCACCACTGAGCAGAGATCCCTGCTCAAAGAGGGCAAGCATTGAGAAAATGAAGGATCAGATTTCCAGCTGCAGCTGAGGGACCTGAAAAAAAGTGGCCCAGTATTTCTAGCCAGTAGCTCAGTAGATCCAGCCCCAGATATGAAAATCAACCAAATCTCTTTGCACAGGCAATCAAAACCCAGTGGTTAAAATTAATTACCTGTGCTGTTGATGGTGCGTGAACCAGAGGAGAGCTGGCTACTTTTCCCAGGGTTGTACAGTTTCTATGCTGCCAGCAAAGTAGGAAATACAAAAACAAGGTATTATTTTTGTCAGTAAATGAAACATATCTGACTCAAATTTCCTGCAGAAGACAGCAGATCCATTGATTAAAAGTGTGTCGTTTTTATAGTCATTTCTCCGAGCACAACCACATTTAAGAAAGCCACAAACCTGAATGGCAATATGATTTTACATTTAAGAAAGAGATTTAGCATGTTACAATATATTTTCTCTGGGCTGCAGGGGAACTGTTTCTTGCTTAGCTGTGAGTTCATAAATTATCAGGTTGGGTTCATGCACTACCAGGTTTCAGGATAGAGCTGTTTTACAAATAAGGCTACACGGAGGTTCTCTTTCGTTGGGGAAACCTTCAAGTATGAGAGATTGATACTACAGGGAAACAATACAGAGGGGTGGGCAGCTGATTCTGATAGAGTTAAAAATCTGTTACCACTTCAGCGGCTGTTGCTTAATCTCCTGTTCTCAGAGTTGATAACACGATCATAAAGTTCACTCCTGGCTAAATGCTGGCACAGGAGTTTCTCGATCCAGAATTGAATTCCAGATATGAACATTAGTACTGCTATTAATAAAACCTCCTTCTTTCCAATGACAAAAGTGTAAATAAATGCAAAATTTGATTTGTGATAAGAGCTGCTGGGGTCCAGCCAATACCTGGCTTTGTAAAAACAACTTTGCAAAAATAAAATAGTAACAGTGAGGCTACAGAAATATGCCTCCTCCACTACAGCTTTTACAACTCATTAATAAGAGGTTTTGACACAAACCCAGGGACTGCCTTCAGCTCTTTACTGGTCTCTGATCAGCAGTACCATTGCAAGCTGACAGCAAGGAGAGGCAAAGATCTCACCTGAAGTCCATTGTCATCAATGGAATTTGCACAAAGCTCAGCACCTGCCTTACAAAGGGCTGGCCTGTAACGATGCTGTCATACCTACAGCACTACTTGGGCTGAGATGTTTTGAAGGGAATATGGCTTTTTCCTTCAGAACAGACCATTCTCAGGACCAGAAGAACTGAAATTCCTTCTCTGTGCAGCCTTGGAAGAACAAGATAGAAGCTTCACTTTTTAGGTCCAGGAAGCCGTTTTCTCTGCTGATTAGGTAGGAGATTGCATTTAGAAGTTCTGATTTCTAATCTCAGCTTTAACTAACAAAGTGGTTTTAGTAAATATTTTTGTGCTCTGTACTTCAGCTCCTAATGAAAAAAAATAGGTGTTGTGACTTCTGTTAAGCGATTTGTGAATCTCAGAGGGGAAAAAAAATCTGCCTAAGTACAATGTAAACAGCTCAATCTGAAGAGCTTTGAGACCTGGGTTAGTGATTACAAACAGTGCCTGTCCCAGTGCTCCCTCGCTCTTAAAATCTGGCACTACTGCTGTGAGAGTGCTACAGCGATTTCACAGTTATAGCAGACACTGTTAGCAATGAACTGTTTGAAAATGCTTAATGAAGACTAAGTAAAGCTGTTACAAGGTCTTAGTGTGGGAGAGGAGGGATTGCTGATAAGATTGATACTGTGGTTTAATTACTTTTATTTTCTTTCCAGAGATTTGACTAAAGTATAACAAGGTTAATAATTGTGTAATTTCATTTTATAACAACAACACTTCCTAAGTTACTTCTTGAAGTATTGCTGTAAAACCTGTCACTGGGCAGGTAGCTATCAGTATCTATTCTCACCCAATATTCTTGTTCCCTTTCTCTCCCTGTCACGAGCCGGAACTTACAAAATCAGCTTCCTTAGGAGTGTTTTGATGCTTTCACTGCTTCTCAAAATCAGGAAGTCTAAACCACACAGAAATCCTTTTTATTATTTTTTTTTTTTTACAGCAAGATAACTGAGGAAATTTGAAACAGGCTCCTGCTTTATCTACTCATTTATAGTATAACAGGTTTGTGCCACAGTTGTGACAACAGTTGTACCTGTGAATTGTCTGAAAAAAATAGAGGATTATTGTATATTATGGGATGCAGGTGATCATGGTAAACCCTCGGGAACACAAGCAGGTGAAGCACATCACAGGGGGGAATCTGATTCTTGGCTGTGCCATTCTCACAGCATTCCAGTGTGTCACTGGGAAGGACCCAACTTCAGGTAAAACAAATAATGCTGGGAAGAGTCAGGCCCTTTGCTTGAAGGTTGTTATAGTGTTTAGGCTTAGAAGGATGGACTACAGATTTTTTTTTCAGCCTGAATTCCATCCCAAAAATCTGCTTAATCCCCTTTTTAATACTTGTGTGAGTGCCAGAAATGACTTTTATTTGCTTCAGCTACAGCAGCCGGTTAGTCAGATGCTATCAGCTACTTCTTCATTCAGTTGTCCTTTGCATGCTGATAAACACCACATAAGACAGGGGAGAGAAACCTTAAGCCACAAGCTTATCCTGTGTATAATAGGATGCACCTTGAAACAATTTTGATGTCTCCATTGAAATCAGCTTAGGTTAAGCCTACATAAATAGTGTCAAAGGGGAACACACCCAGAACGCTCCGGGAGATCATGATAAACACTCCTGATGTTTTGCAGCTGTGCTCATCATCTGTGCATTTCACAATAAAATTTTACAAAGCATCCAGACACCCAGCTGCTTGTATTCACTGCGGGATGGCTTTCTCTGCCATGGCATTTTGTTCCCTATTTGTTGCCCTGTGGGATGGCTGTCTCCACCAAGGCATTTTGTTTCGTATCTGTTGCCCTGCGCTATTCCCTCCCCCAAATTCAGACCCCATCAATTATTTTTTTACTAGATACAGCAAATCATCATACTTTTTTAGCTGCATTAGACTTCAGGCCTGAACTTTTCTTGTTGGAAAGTGAGGAAAAAAATAAATTCCCTTCATAGAAAGGGGATTCAATCTGCAGCTAAATGCATCAGAGAACACGTTTTTTAAGCATTTTTGAGCTAGCACTTGCCTATGACTCTGACTGTAATTTATGTCTGAAGTGACTAAGCTTTGATTCTGAAACTTTTGTATACAGGATAAAGTCTAAGGATGCAGCAACTGTACTTCTTGTCCCATGTCTCTACCCTGAGATCTCTGATACCCAAAAACTGAGCACAGCCTCCTCTAGGATCAGGGGCTCCTTTTGTAAAAATGAATAAAGGAAGCCCAACTAAAAGGACTCACACCTGAGTCTCCTCTCACTAACAGTATATCACTGGCATAATTCCCTCGATGAAAGTGGAATTCCTTCTGATTTAGATGAAGAGCATTAACGAGAGGGGGCTCAGGTCTTAAGTGCCGGGGTTTAGCCATATTTCTTCTGTCTTCATTCCTTCCCCGACGATTCCCAGGAAATCTCACTTCGGTGAGATAAGTGCCTACAAGAATGTTGAAATTAATTTCAGAGCAGCCTGAAATGGCTTCACGGACAACCAGCCAGAGGAAATGCCCCAATGAAGGGATTTATTGCACTATCGCTCCTTTTCGCCAAGCTGCAACATCTTAATCTTTCATGATGACATTATTATGAACCAGCCAAGGCAGGGCCAGCCCTGAGAGATTGACGGCCCAGCACTTCACAGCTTTCCTGGAGACTTGCTAATCTGTGGTGTGATTTAAGTGGGGCTAAATGCAATGTCCGCAAGTCACCCCAGTCCGGCGAGACATGGAGTGAATGTCAGAGGGAGCAGAGTGTTCCTCTTGCCCGACAAACCAGCGTCTCATCACCACAGGGTATCGTGGTCTTTGTTCTAGGGGTTGCCAGCACATGGCCCTACACCTGTGGCTTTCTTGGGTTTTGAATTGGGGGATGGCAGGTCCTGGAGCACAGAGAGAAGGTCCCCAGCACCCAGGCCATGAAATAACCGTGCAAAACGGAAAGGTTTCTAGTTTGCAATTCTACCAGAGTCTGAGAAGAGGATAGAAAGCAGAGGAGAAATGAATCTTTTGTCCTCCTGTTGGACACAGTCCCATCTTTTACAGTATCTTCAGTTTCTATGTGTTTCAAGGGAGAAAAAATAATCCTTGCTAACTAATATTAAAAGCCCTAAGTGGCTCATTTCTTGACAAACTGTGCATTGCACTTTTGAGAAGCAGAATTAAACATGTAATGACCCTCACTCCCAATGTCCTGAATTACAATAGCTTTCTCCAATTTCATCCCAATTATTTGGCTTGTGGGCTGGGTCTGAGTTGTTCTGGAGAGTCCCATCTTCTCCTGAGGTTAGATGTCAGCGTTGAGTCTGAGACACATTTCAGACAGTTTGCGTCATTGTGTAAACAGTGATAACAATATTTAATGATGATAAATCTGAATTTCACCACAAAACTATAAAACAACTGAGAGAATGAATTATGCAATTTACAGCTAGCAAGAAGGCAGCCAAAGGGAAAGCAAAGGATATGTACAGCAGAGAGGCAAATTTAGTGGTCTGAGACCATGGTGTCATTTGTTTTTGTGTTTAGTAGCACTTAGCAGCCATGGTGCATAAATAATCTTTATTACAGTGGAACCCAGGGACGCTGTTGGTGACAACTTATCACTGCTTGGGAATGGCTGCTTCACGTGGCACAAGGTGTATCTTGGGACTGCAGGGGCATCTCGGGCTCCTGGGTCCCTCAGAGGCTGGTGCTGGGTGACACCGACCTTCTCCCCCTTCCTGGGATATGTGAAAACCCCGGCTCTCACTGGAGCCACTTTCTGATCCAGCCTAATGAAACTCTTCTGTTCTCACTAATTTAATTGCCCAAATGAATTTTAAGTATACAGTCCTATGAATTGAACAATGGAGGGCAAGAAAAGGAACAATAAATGAAAATCACACAGAGGGGAGCTACAAAAGCTCAAACATTTCTATTTTATTTTTGGTTCACTTGCTTATTTTTAATACAGGAAGACCAAAAAGAGGAAGAAAAGTAGGGAACAGCATCTGTAAACTATATTGCTTCCCTTTTTCTTCCTTCAAGGCAGCCCATTATTGTTCTTTTTTACTTCTTTTGTTATAACAGTATCAAAATCCTTTTAGAAATACACTTCTTTCATACACTTCTCCACTTTCCCTGTGAAAGCCTTGAGAGACAAAAAAGTCTGCAAAATTTCCCTAACCCCTCCATCTTGATAATGGCAAAAAAAAAAAGTTTTCAACACGGTTTGGTTTTCTATCTTAAAGAATAATCAAGAAAGCTCTAACACAATGGAGGTTTTACAGAATAAAAATTGATATCAGCATCAGTACCCTTTTTATTATTTTGATCCCATGTTGATAAAATGTGGATGATATTGCAAACTATTAAAGAAATTATATATGCAAGTAGTAAAATTCAGCACCTTGGTCTGCTATAATCACAGATAAAATGAGGGAGAGAGGTCAGCTTTGTACTCCTTTTTGCCATTTTTGGTGGGACTTGGACACTCTGTATGGACATCTGGGGTCATCCTGGTTGTTCCCCTGCAGGACCACAGTGGCTGTGACTGTGATGGCATGATGAGCAGGGCTTGCTCATTCTCCAGAGTGAACAGTCATTTTGGAAGATGTTTTTTTTTTTTGGGGAGATTCTTCTCCTCAAGCCCACTGGTTGGGACGGAGGTGCTTCTATACAAAACTTGGCACAGCTCCCACCCCATCTCTGCAATGGCTGCTTTCCTCCTGCCCGTGAAACTGGGGTAGTTTTCAGATAATGCTTACCTACCTCTGGAAGTGCTGTGAAAATTGGTGGCCTCTGTCCTTAAGTCCACTGTGAACTGCTGTAAGTAGAAAGTGTCTGAGCTTCCTCCACCCCACAGTGAGAAAAAAAAAAATCAATATACAAAAGTGAGGAAATGCCAAATTGCTCAAGCTCTCCATTCTTCTGGCTTCTAAGAGGATACTGTAGATTACAGGGTAAACAACTTCTGAAACGACATTTAAAAAGTGATGTGTCACTTGCCAGTGTCCCTTTAACTATGAGAAATAACAGTAACATAGGAAAAAATGTAAATTTACCATCAGGCAGATCTTCCCCCCACAGCCTAATGCAGAGTTTGATGAATAGAATGAATGAAACGACAGAGGATCCAAGCATTACACAACGGCTATAATTGTGCTAACCAGCTGTAGTCATCTGCTGCTTCCAAAAAAAGTTCAGAGCATTTTGACAGTGTCGCCTGTGCGGATTGGAAGGCTGCAGCAAAAATGTATTTCCATTTGTTATTCAAAAAAAAGAGATCTATTCCTCAGTGTCAGATTTTGCTTGGAAGGTGCCAAGACAGCAGAGAGTGAAGAACAGGATTACTTACAAAGCCGGGGGAAAGAAAAAAAATTTTAAAAAGGCAGTATCTCTTCCAGGAAAAGAAGATTTTAGATGAGGAGACACTGCTGGATCCAGTTGCACTAGCGGCCAGCCAAATCCTGTGCCTTTTCCTGAGAATGATGGGAGCACCATGCCCAACCAGGTCCTAGGAACACTCAAACTGGAGGTTTTTTGTCCCAGGGAAAGGTATTTTTTTCCGGTGCAAAAGCTGACACCGGACTGCTATTTTGAAAGCATTACGGTGTGGCTGCCTTGGCTGCTTGAGGCAAGGCCTGGGAATCAGGCATAGCAAAGCCCAGCTTTTAGGCATCTGTAGACAACATGTGGTGAAAGCGGGGGCCGCGCGGCAGCTGGGCCACCTAACTTGGCTGGCGGGGCAGGGCGAGCAGGGGGACAGCCCTGCCCTCTCTGGACCAGTGCCACCCCAAAGAGGGACCCCTGAGTCAGCTCCAGGAGCTTGCTGTGGGGGATTTCTGCCACACAAACAAGTCCTGAGAATACAGACCCATTGCTTCTGGAACCATCACTTTCCTTTTAGTACTATCCAGAGCTGTGGGGTGAGGGGTTTTGCATGCTGGAGTCTGGCTCCACTGGGGAGAGACAACTCAGTGTATTAGGAGGATGCTGTAGCTCCATAGGCATGGCATGACCTGGGAATGAAGATGAATCCTCTTCAGGAAAAACTCACCATTAGAGTGATTTCAAATAGACTGTTTTTTAATAAATACATTTTTTGATACATTCATAAGCCGTGGAGCTCTAGGAATGCTTTGTTGTGCATGGTGTGCAGGTCAGATTCATTTAATTTGGGGGTGAGGTAGGCAGTTTTATCCAGCTTTTAGTACTTGGTTTTGTTTTTGGTCACAGATCATTTACTGAACCTGTTTTAAGTGGAATGGAGGGTGGTTTTTTTGAAGCCAAAAGGGTTGGTTCTGGCTTGTTACAAAACAGCGGCTTTCAACAGGATCCAAATCTATCTTCAGCTTTTCTGGGTAGCTCTAAATGAGTACTTTAACATGGGGATTTCTGTGCTGAGGAAGCAGCGAAGTTAACAACTCAGCACAGCACAGAAGTAGAACTGTGAATGTTTCTGATGTCCTGTGTCTCCCTTTCCCTACAAGCACAATGAAAAGTGAAGCTGGTGTAGGTTGCCCTGCGCTTTATGAGCTGTGATCCTCTTGTCCTTCCTTCAGTCTCAGCTCTGATGCTATGTGACTATTACAAGAGCCAGTGGGGATGGCACCTCACTTCAGTAGATGTCATGTTTAAGGGAGAAAAAGCCTTTTATGTGGGGCAGAACAACCTTGAAGAGTTTAGGGATTGGCCACTTTACGCAAATATTTGTATGGAAAATGTTCGGCCTAATTATGGGAGTTAAGGGGAAGGTATTACATGCAACTAAATTCAAAGGTTTGGAAAAGGGTGTTGCAAAAAAAATTTGGAGAGGGGAAAAAAGAGAGAGAAAAAAGAAAAGGATGAAGCAAATATATGCATCGTATACTCTGAATTACAGCCCCAGTAAAACACTGCTGGTGATAGTCGTGCTTCAAGTGGGAAGTCAGACTAGATGACCTCTAGAGGTCCCTTCTAACCAAAATTTCTATGATTCTGTGAGTCATATACATTTCCTCATCATTTCTTCTTGTAATTTGATTTGCTAATTTTCCTAGGGAAGGCCTAGAAATTCAAACTTCAGTGTCTTTAAAACCAGAATATTTGAACTGTGACTTTTACTGGTTTAGGCTATAGGCAAGCATTCGGTTTCTGCTGCTAAATTGTGTCAGAAAGGAACAGGCTAAATCAAGAGAATTCTCTTCTTCCACTATCAGGCAAAACGCTAGGATCAGGATTCTCTGTAATTCACTTGGCATTCACCATGGTAGAGCCATTCAGAAGTAATGTGTGGTGGATATTCTGGGCAAGCTTACAAGGTGGCCCCTTGCCTCTCTGTTCTCAGGCTGGGAGGTGAGGTGGGAAAGGGAAAGGGGGCAGGCAGGCAGCTGAATGTATTGTCTCAGCTCTTGGGCTGGATGTGGAGGTCATTTGACAAGGGGACAGCCCTGATCAAGTTAGGAAAGATCTGGGCAAAGAAAACCAAAAAATGCCAAATGCTCCTCCTCATCATCTGTTTACTGAGATGAAGGCTCGAATATTGCCATCAGTGAGAAGGCATGCGGGCCACATGAAAATTTGCCCTAACAGTTCCTCCATGCCAGTGCCCAACCCAGCAGTCAATTATACGACTTACTGCCTAACCTGGGATTTAAAAAGATCAGCAAACTCTGGCCTTGGCCTCAGTGGGCTGCGGTGAGATGCTGGGTAGCCTCTCCTCTGCCAGCTCCCTCTGCCTTCACAGCGATTTGGAAACACTCACCACCTATCAGTGCTGTGACTTTTGACTGCATCCTGCTCTTCTTCCCCTTGCACATGTTCTTGTTCAGTTCAGATACAGGAGAGAAGCCAGTGCAAAGCAAGAGTCTGGCCTCGCCAAGAGTGGGCTGGGAGCAGGGCTTCGGTGCCTGTCAGGGATCTGGGCTGCTCTGGATGAAGCTGGGCCTGCATTTATTTGAGTTGCTTGTGGAGGCTCAGCTCAACCCCTCGGCCCCAGCGCTTGGTCTCTGGAATTTGAATGGTTTATCTCACGCCCCAGCAGGGTCTGAAGCGTGCTGCTCCGAGCCCCTGCTTATCATGGCTCTGACATGACTTCTCTAAGCAAATGTTTAGCCCTACTTGACTTGGGATGAGTGCTGTATTGATTATTAACTTTAAACAAACATCTGGTTTTCATTACGAATGGTAGCAGACCAGAGAGGGGTGCTGTACTGGGCGGTGCGGTCACTTAACAACCATCAGGACTGGCTATAAAGAAAATTTAACATATCCTGTAATTACAGTCTGCACAGCACAGGGGGATTTGGGATCTGCAGATCTGATTTCAGAACAGAAGAAAATGTTTATTGTATCTGCTACGCGCATTTATTTACTCAGTAGCAGCAAGGCTTTTGAAATATTGTCTGTTCAAGAGCTTATTCCTTGCTTAGGAGAAGGACTTTCTTGTTTAAGCCAGGAAACCTGAGCGAGGCTCACGGTCAGGATGGCCTGCTTAATGCTTTTACAGGCTTGGGGATTTCAGGGTTTGTTGAACACACAGTTCTGTTCTGAAATATAAATAACATCTTCTCCTCTTCCCTGCCAGCACCAGCCAGATCCATCTCCTCTGGCCACAAGGAATAGCTGCAGCCAGGAATGGGACAGTGGGGATATTGTCCCAAGAGACGGTGGTCCCAATGTTCCCTGTCCTTCGGAGAGGGAGGGGGTTTGGAAAGCTGTGCAAGGGTGGCCCTTGGCCTGTCCCCACACTGATGAACCCAAATGGGTGAATTTGCACCCAGCGGCTGTATCCCTAACCCTAAGCCCAGCATCCATGCCCAGCTTCCAGGGAATTATCAGCCAAAAGGACGTTTTTGGGGTGATGTAATGCTGTAACTTGAGCTCCAGCTGAAAAGAGATGGTAGGTGGAGTTTCTATGGAGCCAGACAGAGCTAGGATCCTCTCCCTTTTTCTCTTTTTCTGGCTCATTCAGGCTGTCTCAATTAAAGCTTGGGCGAATTAATCTTGCACTCTTAATGTCAGTTGCTATTTTTCTAATTCACCTCCACACTCTTAAAGGCTATTTCTCCAAACAAAACGGGTCTGTTCTTCAATTTCAGGCTGTCAATTTCATGGGCTGCTGATACATTTATTGGGTGTGTAATTTGCTATTTTTAGGAGACTGTGGGGGAGCAGCACCATTTTTTTTCCTTCTCTTTTGCATTTATAAACCTCTTACAGTTCCCTGTCCACTGAAAATATTTTTACTATTTAAAAGGTTGTATCAAAGTTGGGTATCTTGGTCCAAATTCCTCCCTGGTGTAACTCTACTGACCTCTATTTCACAAGGAGTAAATTTATTCTCTAATGTTTTTTTTTTTTTTTTTTTTTTTTTTTTTTTTTTGGTGGACATGAATGCTTCTTGGCCACTGCTAGATGCAGGAAAACATCCAACTGTATGGACAAATGACGTGATCAGAAACAGGCCTCAGCTACAAGCTCTGCTGTAGGAAATACTTAAACCTTTTCACAGCAAAGCCTGTCCCTTAGTCCCACTATCTCCCTGAAACTACCAATGCCCACAGACCACGCAGGGCAGTGTCAGTCAAAGTTTGCTGTCAGACTTTGTTCATTTCTAAGTAGTCGTTATGAATGTGGCAACAATTTGAGGCCAATTCCTGTGTGGTGCTGGGGGACTTATCTACACACCTGCAAGAGGGCGGTCTTGTCTGCCTGGGACTCTGAAACTGGGAGATGGAGAGGGAATCACCACACCTTGGGAGGACAACCCCTTTGCTGTGACAGCTGTGGTTGCTGTGGGAGGTTCACCCACCAAGGCCATGTCAGAGGTGTTGCACGACAGCCATACAGAGTGATGGGCTTGTGCAAGGTGGGGCAGTAATGGTTAACCAATGGAGGACAGGTTGTAGCTGGGAAAGGACAGTGGTATTAAAGGCACAGAGGAGATGCTTGCACTTCCCTGGGCACATGGTTTCTGGGGTGCTGGAGGGACTTTGAGTAGAGCCCATAAGTGGTTCTTCAATGAAAGCAACCAGGGGTAGGAAATGCATTCTGGCATCTCCTCATGTCCTCATACTTCTCCCAGCTGCCTGGGGAGATCTTCTGTCTCCTGCCTCTTTCCTGAACATGAGGTCTCTGGAGTGACTGTCCCACTTGTGCATAGCCATTGCTGTACACCTTTTGTCATCAACATTGCTAGAGATGCCTTGCAAAGCAGGAGTGTGAACATGAAGTGTCTCAGATCTCTCCTCTGGCACCTCCTGCTCATGGGTGTGGCTCAAGCTGAAGCCCAACACCTTCTACTGTAGTGACATCCAGCCTTTTGCTGAGCTGCTTCTCCAGTCCTGTGGCCGCATCCTTCCCTCCCATGCCCATACTCGTGTGCACACACAAAATGTAATAAAGTAGTGCCAAGGGGCTTGATGAACAAGAAGTGAACATAGCCATGCAGACAGCTTTGAGCTGTAGGTGGGTGGAGAGACCAGGATCAGAATCTCACAGCACTAACTCATGCTACCTAGACGGCCAAATGCAGAGAGGATGATGTCTACTGCCTCCAAGGGCAGCAATAAATGATGCAGAAATAAACAATACGGGAAAGCAGAGCTCTAGGGCCAGACCTCCTAGCATAATTACACACTTAATTTCCTTGTGGGAGGTTAAATGTCGAAGCACCTAAATGCCTTTGGAGATCTGGCCCACCACTTTCTCATTATAAAATGCAAGAGATAAGCTCGCCTGTGCTGTTGACATGCCAGATGCGGTGGGACAGATTCGCTCTGTCCTGTGTATCTGTGCACTGGAATTCCTCTCGGGTCTAATTCTGAGCGTATCCCCACAGTATGCTGCTCTGCTCTGGGGATGTTTGGGATAGTTTGGGGCTTACTGCTGCTACCAAGAGCTGCTTCACAAAGTATCTCAGGACTGCTGTGCTGCCCAGGCTGCTGCGCCACAGGGTCAGACTGGAAATCTCCACTGAATGTATGACAACTTCTGAGAGGGAAAAAGGGAAAACCAGTAGAGATCAACTGCCTGCCAAAAGGTTGAGGGGCAGGATTTAAATGGAAATGCAGGAAAGGTGACAGCTATTCTAGAAATCTGTCTGAAAAGTTGCTTTGCGAGGATAAGTGGGGAAACCGAATGAGCAGGATCACAAAGGGCTAAACCCCTTTCTCTGCATGGCTCTCCTTCCAAATAAACACTCGGGGTTAATTAGCAGCTGCTATCTCCACAGATTTGCTAGGTATGCTCTGCCATGCTTCTGCTACCTCCTCTGTGGCCTCCAAGCCTGACCAGTTCAACACATTAAGCAGCACAACTCCTCCGTGCAGGCTCCTCCAGAGCTTGTTACAGCTCATCAAGCGGTACGTGGCGGACACCCCAGATACTCTGCTGATCTGCACAGCCCCATTTATCTTCATCAGGACAAGCGGCTGGTCCCAGCCTGTCCTTCCCAGGGCTGCAGGCAGATACCCACCACGGTGAGAGGCCTCTCTGGGAGCAGCTCTGGCTGGCGAGGGGGGACACAGAGGGTCAGCACGGGGCTGAGGGGGTGATGAGTGTGCCAGACCTCAGACTGAACAGCATAGAGGCAGCACTGCTCCATCCTGCTCTGTCCCTCTCCTTTGGTGCCGAGTTCGCTCATGGACACTTGTCCCTGTGGCCAAAGCTCCTTGAGGGCTGGCAGATGAAGTGGCCAGAGGGTGGTTTGGTGTTTGGGCCAGCTGCTGGCATTACTGGCTGCTTCCTCCAGCCCAGAGGAGGTGCCCTCTCGCTGGGGACAAAGGTGATGCCCTGAGCCTGCACAGGATGACAAGGGCATCTCAGCACTACAAACTGGAAACAAATTGTTTGATTAATGACTCTTTCACTGTGCATGAAGGTACTTGTGCCATGTAAACAAATGTACTGAGAGGTAGTTCTTAAAGTTAGGAAGTCAAACACTCAAAACACCCAGAAAAAGGCAAAATTCATTATTCCTCTTGCTCCTTCTTATTTGCTATTGAGAAGGGAAATAAATGGTTACTGGAAAATTGAGACAAAAATGTTGAAACCTCTTAACAATTGCTATTTTTTAACAGGCTCTGCTGACTGTCCTGGCTTTGTGTTGTCAGGGGGGCTCCTTATCTTACTCATAGAGTTGCAGGCCAAAGCACATCGAAAACATCTTTTCTCCTAATTTAGGAGATTTCCATTCAGTCTCGCCAAGTGTTGAATGTAGGGATGTTATGGTACTTGCTGTCTCTTGTCCGTCCTTATAAGCAGCATCCAATCACACCAATTATTTGCTGGATGACATTTATTTTTGGTAAGATTTTTTTTCATGTGAAAATTTGTACTGTAATGCAGGGTAACAATTTTCAGCCACATTTTTTTTTTCCACTGGTGAACATGTATTTAGGATAAATACAAAATTGCCATAAAGGGAAATTAATTGTTATAGTTAAAACAAATCTGAAAACATTTTAACATTTAATGCTGACATTTTAAAGACAGCCCTTCAATAGCATTATTCAAAGCCAATGTTTGTTTCAGATTTACTTCAGTTTTATTGAAGCTGCTTGAGCATGATATTAAAAGCTCATGAAGGAACTAAAATACATCCTTCAACTTAAGTACTTGTCCTCCAAACTTTCAGTTTGGTGAAAAAAGCCCAACCCTAAACCAATAGCTATTTCAGGTTCACTTCAAGCACCCCCTTGAGCTCCTCTCTTGTTTTTTGGTTTTGTCAGTGAGCTGAAAGATCAGTTTTTGCTTCTCTCTCCTGGCAAACTGGCCTTTCAGTTATTCTCCAGCTACACCCATCAACCACAAATATCTCAGCCTGGCTAATTTTTGTTTTGGCTTTCTGGGACTAAGGCAGAGGAGGGTGACCCCTCTGCAGCTTGGTACCTGCATTGGGTCCTCGTTCTGCTTCCAATTCTTCATGTGCTGTGCCCTGACTGCCCTCGATGGCATGATGGGGAGACATGAGGGCCGCTGGCGCCTCTTTGCGTGCTGCAGAGGTTTAGAGCACACGACTCTACTTTCTAAGAACAGTGTGCACATGATTACATGAAAGAATGAGCAAGTGTTTTTGCAACTTCCCTGCCTGCATTCAGCGTGCACAGCTGAGGGGAAGTGGCCAGTGGTGAGCTGTATATAGGATCTTTAGAGAAGTAGGGAGATACCAGTGGTGCAATGCCACACGTGCTAGTCATGCAGAAGTGCTCTTTCCCAGTTAATGGGGCTAATCAAAGCATAAATGAGAATCCTTGCAGGACAAGGTGTTAGCAAGGCAGCTCGATTCCTTCACTCCACTGTTCTAACCCCAGAGCCCCCGGTGAGGGCACAGTGGTATTGTTTTAGAGGAATGCCCCTGTTGGAGGGTACTTCAATGGAAATGTTTCCTTTTCCAGACCAGCTCTGCACCAGCTGTGGTGTTTTTTTTGGCATGGCTGGACAGATGTTTTCCTCATGAGCTTGACATAACGGGCCTGTTCTTCTCAACCCTTTCTGAAGGGGTTGGGAGGTGAGCAGTCTCTGAGGGCTTGGCACACTGCTGGAAGATGACTGGAGTGGAGAGGTCTTATCCCCACTAGTGGATACAGGTGCTTGGGAGATGGTGGGAGATGGTGTGAGATGCTCACAGCAACTGTATGGAGATCTCTGCAGGTAAAGCATGGGAATCAGCACAGAAATTCTGTGTGTTTGGGTCCCTGCTCTCTCCCACAATTCCTCCAATCATGCCCATGGTGCCTTAGTCTGGGTGGACACACAGACACAGGTGATCTACCTGATCCAGGTCCTGGGATCAGCCTGACCACAGGGGATCTGTGTTGGGGGATGGTGTGTGCTCCTGCTAGGCAGTGAAGCCAGAGGTATCTCCTGAATCACCCATGATTAGTGTTTTATAAACTGCACAGGCCACGGTAGCCTGATTTCTCTTCATTGTGTACGGCTCCTTGGGAACTGAATGTCCCGATTTTTTTTGTACAATTTATTTCAGACAAAGGTCCCTTCCCTTTTTCTAATCTTGCCTTGCTTTTCCTTCCCAAGGCTGGCATATCAATAATTCATCTCCCTTGTATCCAGGAGGTTTCTACACAACAGGAAACTTCAGGGATGGAACAGAAACATAAAACATTCCTGCAGCCGTTTGCCTCCTGCATGCTGAGAGACAACGTTGTACTGACCAGCTTAGGGGGTTTTGCTGAGCATTCTGGTTAAGCCTGGCTGTGATAAAACCAAGCTGTGACAACAGTTCTTTTCTTTCTTTCTTTTTTTTTTTTATTTTGCTTATTAGGTAATAGGGCTGAGGCTGGGCTTTGAGTGCAGTTTCCTATGGGAGGCACATCCATGAGAGCTGGTAGCAGCTGCTAATGCTGAATTGGGGCAAAGTTAGCAATAAATCTGCTGAGGGTAGTGGCAGAACCCAGAAGTCACAGGCATCCTAGCCTTTGCTCCAGGTCTGTCTTTAGGCAAGCAGGAAAAGTCTCTTTTTTGCTTTCTTCTTTGTTAGTGGCTTCTCATCTGCTAGTGTGTGGTACTCTGTATCCCTTCATGCAGATACTTCTCTGGGCATTTATGTCCTTTCCTTCTGCTTCAGGACATAAATTTTCTGCCATTGCTGTTGCCTCCATCTGCCCACAGGATGGATATGGCAGACCTTTGAAGTAAAACCAGAAGTGAGGAGGGCAGCACAATGTTTCAGTCTGCAAGAAGATGGGAGCCAAAATGCACCAGGAGGATTCAGAGTCATTTTCTTGCCTGCCCTGGTGGAGTGTGTGTTGAAAAAGAGTGTGAGATGGGGGGCATTTCCTGAGCTCTGCTGTTAAATGATTTTGCAATTTTTCTTACATTTCTGTGCCTCTCTTGTCCCTCTTTCCCTGCTCTGCTCTGTCTCTGGATGTGGGGCAGTGGGCTGAACGCCCTGAGAGCTGCATTAGATGGTCTCTGAAGATATGTTCTTAAGGAGTCCAAGCTTTCCTGGCCTGGCTGCATCTCCTTGCTGACAGGTCTGTCACTGTCTTACAAGCAATACAGCAATTTCTCCATTCATAGCCCTGACTTTGCACCTCAGCAATTAGAAATCCTCTTTTTATTTTAAAAAGATAAAAAAATCCTTCTCTCATAACTTTAGTGGATACAGACTTTCATGGCTGCATTTTTTCTCCTTCTAAGAAGTAGGATTGTATTGCTCACATCCCCTGTCATCTTCTTATCCATTGTTGAACTGAATTCCAAACCACTTTCCTGCCTTGTAAAACCCCCCAAGACTGTGCCTCACACCCCCTCCTTTCATACTAGTGAACTACTCATCTCCTGGACCATATTTTTCTGCCTTTCTAGGGATAGTCCATACTGTTTCACTTGTGCCTGCTCCTTCTCTCTGCTTGCAGCCAAATATCTTGTCCCTCTAAATCAAATCCTTCCTCAAACCCTTCATTTTCTCCTTAGCTTACATTTAGGGGTACGTTTTTAAACTGTGTATTTAAGATCTTTTATACACACACATACACACGCACATCCATGTTACCATTTTATTGGCTTCCTGCATTTGCACAATATCAGAAACACCAGCTTTTCTTGGTAGGACACAGGTCAGTGACACCAGATAAAGCTCTGTGAAGCTCTTCCCTCAGTAAACCAACAGGACAGGGATCCATCATGGAGAAAATGCAAGGTTAGACTAACAGTAGGCACACGTAACATTAATCTGGGTATATATAAATGATAGAAATGATCAACAGAATTAGAACACAGTTAAGATGATAGCTGATTAAATAAAACACAACACCCAGACACAAACAGGGATGCACCCTGCAAAGATCTGCAAGGATGGGCTGAGGTCGCTGCAGCCCTGTCTGCACACACAGCATACCTGAAGTGCAATACCAGGAAGATCAGTAAAAACAAGTTCTGATTCTTTTTTCTTTTCATTGACAAAGTGGCCATTTCAGCCAAACATTAAAACCTTACTTGTCAAAAACATCAAATAATCTGACACTTAAGGGAGGAGGGTGTAGGGGAACATTTTTTCTTTTTTGATGTTCTTTAGTGAACAGCTTACATATATCCGTGCACACCCACCCACCCACACGTATATAAATATAGATGTATGAAAATAATATGAAACATAGCTCAATCTCATAGCACATAATAATTAAGGGCTCAATTTAAATAAGCATTTCAGCGTATGCTGACAATCTACCTGGCTTCAATGGGACTTGAACACACACTTCATTTCCAGCACATGCTTTTATGTTCTTTCTGAACTGGGATTTCACCTGAATGAAATCTAAAACATTGAACCTTTCCTCCCCACCCTTTCTTAGAGAATAAATGTCTTTGTATAATGGAGATAGAAGACTTTCAAGTGGAATAGACCTGTACAAGATTCCCAACTGTAAGGCAAAGGAAGTAATACTACACATTCTTCTTCTGGCGAGTTATTGTGGTGAACATTTTTATTTGATTTTATTCCATTCATAGTGTGAAGCAGCAGTTGCTCTGCCACAGATAGAGTAAGAGTTATTTGGATCAGAGCCATGGTTTTGACTACAATAACTTTATTGGCCAGAGTCTAGTTTGTGTAATCACTAAAATTAACACGACAGTGTGAGTGCTGAGTTCAAAGCAGGAAACAACCTCAGATACAGCCACAAAAATTGCTCCAGTCCAATTACTGTAAAACAGATGAAGATAAAGTTAATGTCCCAGTGAGTCATCCAGCCAAGATTCACATTAAAAAAAAAAAAAAAAAAAAAAAACTCTTTCCGGGGGGAAGGGAGAGCAAAAAAATT
>VZTJ01001001.1:220876-283935 GCA_013397795.1 Orthonyx spaldingii
CTGTTCCAGGGGTAGAGATGAGGACAGAACTGTTTCAGAATAGCCATGAAAAATATGTGCAGAACATGGTCTGATTATACAAATTTGCACAGTGTTCCCAGAAAAATGAAGCAAACAAAGATCCTTAGCAATAAAGAAGAATTTCTTCTTGGTGAAGAAAATAGAGTGAATTTGGCTTAGTGTGTTTTTCATTAGCTCTTGCCATTAAAGGAACACATTGTGCAATGAAGTTTGGCTTAATATTTAAGTTTTGATTAAATTAAATAACATTTTACAGTATTTAAGACCAGTAGAAAACATTTCTGTGATTTGTTACAAATCCTCAGGGAAATATTTAAAAACAAAACCAACAAGCAAACATGTTATTACTGTATTTTCAACTTAGGTTTTCTAGCATGATTCTGTTGAGCCCGACAATCCGAAAGTAAGATTCAGCAGGAATTGACTGGAAACCAAACTGAAAGTAGTTACTTATGGTTCAAAATCTTTATGCTGTCAGAACTGTGGGAGGAGAAAAGGGGAGAAGAGGGGAAGAAAAAGAATAAGAAAAACAAAGATACTGCAGAGTGTGCAAGGAATAAGAAATACATCTGTTAATGCTTTAATAACCTCAATTGTTATCTGAAACATGGTAATTTTCTTGAAAAATACATATTCTGCTGGTTTCAGGCATTGAATCACCATGATCAAACAGGATCATTCCTTTTATCTGATTTTCATTTATGCTAAGATCAATTGCTCTCACTCCAGGCAAGGCCAGGCAAACTGGTCATACAAATAATTCACTTTTATTTACAGCTCCCTTTTGTTGCTAAAGAGGCAGCCTGAGCATACATGAAAACGAATCCCCAGATTATTTTTATTCCTATTTTTAAACTGAGAGTGTTAATGGAATAAAGAAGTATTATTTGTGCACTGAAAATTGCTCCTGTCGTTTCTCTTGCTCTTAACAAAATTATTCTTCGCTGCTGATCTGGCTTCCCAAGGTTACCTCCACCTGAACCTGCAGGCTGGGCTGGCAAAGCCTTTCTCTCACCCCTGTAATAGCAAGAACATGACCCTCTCTGGTGAAAGCCATTTGGTGATGGGAGAGCACATAGTTCCCCGCAGCTGAGGTGCCTCCTGTGGTACTTTTGCAGTTGATGGGCTGCAAAGGCTTCCCAAATGAAATATTTACTTTGTATTAGGTTCTAGTGTGCTGTACAGAGCTAAGGTCACCACCTAACATCCTGACGAAGAACTGAGCTGGAATTCATTCTTAAAAAAAATTGGCTTGTTCTGACTCGATCAAAAGAAGTCCAGACGTGCAGCACTGCACAAACTTGGGTCACTTGAGTATTTCAGTCCCTGTTTTACCTCTCCTTTTGCCCTAGACCCACACCCCTACATGGACACTGATTATGGTAATGCTCTGTATAGACTGCTCTGCATGGTAATAACATGAAACAAAAACTGAGAGAAATCTGAAGCCCAGAAAAAAAAAAATTATTAGCCAACATAATATATTTTTAACAAGCCAAACCAGAAAAAGCAGAAAAAATGGAAAAAAAATGTTGCATCCTGGAGGATGGATGGGAAAAAGTGCTTTGTGCTGTGTTTCCAACTGGGGTTCACTTGGACCTGTGCCTGTAGTGATATGCTGTCTATACCATGCACATTTGTAACGTGTTTTGAGATCTCTCTGAGTGCAATCTTAAAGCCAAATAACATGCTTATTATTACAACCTTAGCTCCAGAATGGAAACTGCAGACCACTTCATACTGTATTCTCTCAATCCAAGGAGATAAGGAGCTAAACATTGTGAAAGAGAACTCACATTTGCAATAGGTGAAATAACGTTTTTTTGTGACTCTTCTATGGAAGGAATTAAGAGAGGGTTTGTGGCCATCCTGTGACATGGTGTCAATGCAATTAGTGCTGCTTATTGTTGTCTGGGACAGCAGAGGTGGGCAAATTGCAGCTTGTTAGTCCCACATACATTATGGCCTCCTAATGAACTCCATTTTATAGCCAAACTCCTTTAAATTGTCTCTTCCCGTGATTAATTCACCTCTTTCTCCCCTTTCGGCAGGCTGTTGTTGATAGGGAGTGTCCAGTGTTGAATGAGTAAAAAGTACTAATGCATGTTCTTTCCTGGGAGAGATAACCCTTCTCTAAACATGATGAATGCATCTTTTACGGAGGAAGATACCCTGTGTGGCAAGGGCTTATGTATAAGCACTGGAAAGCATGTGCTGTGGGGGGGTTGGTGGGATGACTTTGTGGAACTCCTGGCTATTTCCAGGGGATTTGGGGGCTTTGGGGACTGCTTTTGGAGTCAAACCAGTCTTGCTGTGGAAGTCAGCCAGGCAGAAGGGGAGCGTCCTGCTGTGTCTGGAGCTCCCTGTTGCCGAGCTGGGGACACCCTGCAAGTGCTTTTCTGTCCAGGAACCTTCTTTAGGGCCAGAAATTTAGGGCCAGACTGGAGCAATCATAACTGGGACATGAGCTTGTCATTCCCAGTTCCCCTGCTCAGGGGGGCTCCTGATGAACTCCTGGTTTCTGCGCTGAGTCCTTCAGGCCAGACTCCCCATTTTTAATCAGTCGTTGCTGAGGCAAAGGTCCCCTCAATGTTGGTAGGAGCAGGGCTGGAGAAGGGACCATGCAGGAGCAGAAGCGTGGCACGAGGGCTGCCTCCCCAGAAAAAGCTCTGCTCTGATTGCCCTCCTGTTTACCCAGATGCTTTCAGCTGAGGGGGGGAGTTAAGCAACCTCAGAGTGGGGAGGTGAAGGTGCTTGGCATTCTACAGCACAGAGTTAAAAGGCCAAAAGGTGCATAAATACAGCGAGCTGACTAAAACTATGCACATATATTACCCATATATATATATAATAATATCTTTATATGCATACCTACATGAACAAACAAATAATATCACAGCACTCATAATTATTCATAAGAATCTTTTTTTCCAACTCATCTTTGGCAAGAGAAGACAGCAGTAAAAAAAGAGGGGGGAAAAAAACCCTTCCCCAAGCTGATTATCAAATAAAATACTGTTTTATTTTCTGTCTAATAAGTACAAGAAGTTCCATAACTCCCCTGATTAGGCATATTATCCTTCTTCAGAAAGTCAGCTTGATTTATGCAGAAAGTGATTTGGACATACTTTCCTCTGGCTATAGAGATTTCATAATTCCTGGTGTATGTCTGGAAAATCTCCTCTCGTCCCGAGTCCAAACCAAATTAATGTCTTCCAGAATGACCTGAGGAATTAATGAGGTTTTTGCTGTCAGTTCTGCCCATGCAGGGTCAAGTAAATCATTTGCTGGCCCTTACTCCAGTGTTTTTCACTGTCTTTCTGACTCCATGTACAATGATAACAAAGTTGCAGATGCCTTTGAAATACGGCATCACTGACACTCTCCGTCCATCTGTTGGGACATATTTTAGGCTCTGTTTCTCTGTCTGTTGTAAACTCTGCCTTTAATGGAGTCAGTAATTGCTGATAAATGGGGTATCAATGAAGTCAGTGTACTGTAGGTTTCCCCATTCTTTTCTGCTGATGTGTGCTATTTAAGTCTCTCTGCCATTACTTACAGTTATTGTGTGTTCTCATCTTTAATTCCAGCCCCAGCATTCTTGGCCCCAGGCACGATTTTTAATACATAGGAAAACTAGGTACTACGGAGACCTGTTTGGCAGTAAACAAGTTATCCTCAATTCCCCACTCTGCTGTCCCCAACTAAAGAAAATGTGAAACACATTACGAGTACGTACATTAAGTTCTGAGTAATTCACAGATTTTTGTTCTCTCATGTCATAAATATTTTAAACCAACCCAATTCTGACATTGCAGCCAAGCAATAAAAACCACGATCCATCCCCTCTCTCCATCTCCTTTGGTCACCATGTGATATAATGCCTGAAGTAAAATGAGCCCACACTTCATCATACATTTTATATTACCTTTCTTTATAATTTATCGCAGCTTTTAAAGGTATTAAAATATTATTTCAGATGAGTACTGCTTGTGCCTATGACACTGTATAATCCATAATCTTTTAGGCTCTCTGCTAGCTATCTCTGCAGTTATGCCTCATTTTCTTGCATGAAAAACAAGAATAATCTGAGCATATCTGAGCACAGAATAATGACACCAGTTGAAAAAATAACGGCGACATTTGCAGCAGCATCTGCACCCAGCTGGCCCTTTCCAAACACCCAGGCAGGCACAGTCCCTCTCCAAGCCTAAAGCTAATGAGAAGGCAAAGAGCAGAAGAAATGAATGGGAAAAGCAGATCATTCCATTATATGTGTGATGGTAGTGGCTGCAGCCTAGACCACAAGGTCTAGGAAAAAGGTGCAAAGAAATTAATATTAAGTAATTATGGAAATGTTGCTACATAGGAGTACTGTTCCCAGTGCCCTTTGGTCAGAGGATAGTTGATGCCCAGAAACATAGGGAGCTACTGGCACTGCCTGCAAGGTTAGGACTGGCTTTGCATTCTGGCTCAGCCATATGTTCCTTAGTCTTCAAGGATTTTTGGCTATACCTTGCAGACTTTGAGTTTGCCTTTTGAAGTTTGTTTCATAGTTTTCACAGCCCTCTGGGAATACTCAGACCGACAATTCTTCTCTCTGAAGCTGATGGCACCTGACTTTGAAGGAAAAGTTCTCTACAGCTGGCTCTTGGCGTGGGTAAGATGACCGAGTCAGTGATCAGTCTGAAGTCTGTGTTCCACTAAGCAGAAGGTTATGACCTAAAGCACAAAAAAAATACATATTTTGTTGAGTTTAAAGCTTTGTGAGTGGATCAGTGAAACATCTTTGTATCGTGGAGCTGGTTTGGCCTGCAGAAGAGAGGCCAAGGCAAGTAAGGCTGCCAGGATTTCTGTGTGACCAAGGAGGGCACAAACACATGGAATGTGCACCTTGTTCCCCCGTCTATCGACACCTATTAGATTATAGACTTGCATGTCCGGGGTGGGTGTGTACTACATGGAGTCTTTGCACACGTAGACCTTGGAGGAAAATTAGGTATTGACTGATTCTCCCACAGAACCCTGAGAACCTGCCAGCCATGGACTGGCAATGGACTTTGCAGTGAAATAACATTTTCCTTAACTAATTTTGAATTTGCTGTCTGTGAGCCTTTGGATTCTTGGATTACAAAATAGAACTCAGCTGTTAGCCATGTCCTTCCCACCAAAAGGCCAAATTTTAAAATTTCTTTTCACTTATTCCTGATTGTTTCTGCTACAGATTTTGAATGTCTTTGTCTCTTTTCTACTTATTTCAGGGGGCTGTAATAAAAAGGAAAACTTCAGTGGCTATTCCTGATACGTTAAAAAATGTGCTTGTGCTCTTGCAAACTAAGTGCTTTTCAATTGCATCAGTAGTTCCTAGGAAAAGGCCTTGCTTCGACACACTTGGACTTTCCCCAATTGCCTGATTTAAAGATACTTATTTGAGATTATTAATGTTTCAGAAAATGCTTCAAGGTCTTCTTGTGAAAGAAGGATTTTTACAGCAAAATTGCAAATGGACAACAACGTACGCTTTGTTCCTCTGCAATCTTAAGATTTTAAGACAGGTTATATTTGGTTATCTAATATAAATTCCTGTCAAGCACAGTTTTAATTTAATAAACCCTGCATAAAAATGTGTGTACTCTTAGATTTACCTAAAACCAACCTTTCAAAATATGTTGCCTTGATTCAGAGGCCTCACGTCATGGGAGAATCTGCCACACATCTCAGGATGTTGCCGAAAGCAATCCTTGTTATACCCAGTGTGCCTAAATTCTGCTGGCTTCATCTTGTAGCCACTAGACCTTGTTATATTCTTGTCTGACAGGGAAAACCTGCCTCCTTGTGTAGATGGCTGAAGGGCAGTCAAGTCAACTCTCAGTGATCTCTTGGGGAACCCTAGCAGATGTAACCTCTTAAGTCTCTTCCTGTCAGGCTCAAACAGCAAACCCATGAAAGAAATTCTCCCTCTTTGCTCAGGGGGAAGCCTGACCTGCCTTACACTCTCCTTATTTTGCTGAAAACTTCCTTCCTGGTTCTTTTGCCTGAAAGAAAGCAGCTCCTGGATGATTTTCATTCTACTGGGACAGATATGGTGTGATGACTCTCATTTCCTCTCTTCCCTTTTCTGTTTCTTCCTCATACCTTTTTCTTTTTTTTTTTTTTTTTTCAGTGCTGTTTGCTATGTTCAATTTAATGTAAGCAAAAAAGTCTCTTCTGCCTCTTGGGATGATGTTACAAAATTTTTGGGAATATTACGGCATGTTATAAATCTTACATTATTAAAAATTTTTGTTGTTTATACAACACAACAAATACACACCCTCAGTTCTATTTTAAACTCTTGTCCAGATGGTTTCAACCCATTATTATTCCTCTCATTCAGCCCACAGCTTGTGAGATCATTTAAGTTCTAGTTACCCCCAACCTGTTATGACCAGGGAAGAGATTGTGTTACAAATTCAGTCACCTCTCATTTCTGCCAGGTATGTCCAGGAAGTTTGGGGTGTCTTTGTCCCCACCTCAGTCAGTCATGACTACATGACTTATCCTGGCCAATGCCAGGTTGCAATGACAAGTGCAAGTAGGATGATGATGGAGCTATTCAATCTTGGGTTGAGACTGTACAGATTTCCTCTTCTTTCTTTTTTCCATGAGCTATATTTTTAAAGCCCTCTTCAGATTGGGCCCTTTGTTGTCCTTGTGCAATTCTACTTTCTTGTTTTACCGTAATTAACTTTTTTGGTCTTTCTAGAGAAAAGATTCATGAACAAAAGAGTCACAACTTCCTTCTCATATTTGGAAGAGTTAGTTTTGAAAACCACATCTCCAAGCCTCTGTTCAGGGCTTAATTCTTTTTTTTTTGAATGTCACTCTTTATTCTTCTCTATTATAAGGCAATGACATTACTGTTAGGAGAATGGAACTTCAGCACTTTGCTGTTTAAATGAAGGCATCTATTTGGGTTGTTTGCTGCTGTAAAAAATGAGAAAAAGGCTTAACCTTAACTAATGCTCTGTTTACTCTCTTTCAGAGCATCTCTGTTCCAGTGCTTAAATATACACAGTAGATAGATATATCAGAGTTTTCCAATTGCTTTGGACAAAGTGAACACTGAAGTCCTGGGAATTTCTTATGATCAGCAACACATCTGAATATTGAGCTATTCATCTGCAGAACATAGAGTTTTACAGTTGCATGTGTGGACATGGTCTGTCTGTGGTTCAGTTGCCATGATCTCATTCATATCAGGGTATGTTTCCAAGCTTTGGAACCCATGGACCAGAAGATTCTTGAGTACATCATACCAGGGACATCAATGTCTTGAGGAGGCTCAAAATGTACAGAAATGGCTATGGCTTGTGATCCTCTTTTGTTTTTACTCCATCACCCTCCATTTTCATTTAATTTCCTTCTTAGTTTTAAATGAGTTGTACAAAACCTAAATTCAGAGAAAACCTTCCCCTTGCCCTTCACTTGCCCCTCTATGAAGTATGTTAGCAGAAACATCTTAAACATATAGATTAAATAACTCTTGTTCATCCCATTCATGCATGTTAACCTGCACAGTTAGTTTGTCAAACTCGGTTGTGACAGTTTTTTATTGGTTTCATATTTATAGTCCTTTTAATCTTTCTATTAAAGTTGCTTAAAAAAACCTCTTATGGGAAATTTCAAAAAAATAAGCTATTTTTTCTAAATATGTTTGACAAAAGACTCAAGTTTTTGATTTAAAAAAAAAGTAACCAAAATCTTTAAAAATACAATTAAAGATTTTGTGAAAATATTTAGATTTCCATTTAAATGTTTGTGGGATTATTGAAAATCAAACTATTTCACAAGGAGAAAAAAAAATTGCTTCCAGTTTTTGTCCAGAAAATTTTAACCCTAATGAAAATTTCCATGCAAATGTTTGCATTGGTCTAAAAGCAGGTTTTTTGCCCCTCTTCTCCAAAAATATTTCAAAAGAAAACATTTCTATATGGTTCTTGATTTCCCTCTCACACCTGTGTAAACCAAATTCTATTCCATTGAAGTGAATGAAGTTATGCTGTTGGAAGAAAGAAAAAGTTTAAGCTTGTTGCATTTGAATAGATTGCTTTGTCTTTTAATAAGCCTGGTTTGTTCTAAACAGGACACTCTAAGTCCAGAGATTCAAACACCAGCAATCCCACAGTCAGCCCTTCATCCATGCAAATGGGTGGTTCTCTGGATTTGACTCCATAATGTTTCTTTATTTAAGAGTAAAAACAACTGAGGCACAGAAAGAGGAATGGATGTGGAGGATCATGAGCCATAAACCACTGGCTCCTCCTGTCCTAGGGTGACTTTATGATGCTTGTATCCCCAATTGTCTGAGATGTGGTCAGTGCTGAAGCACTCAGACACAACAATGTGGAAAGTCTCCCCTGGCTGCAGTTGGTGTTGAGTAGAGATGCAGAGAACTTCAATCCTCTCATCCTGCTCCTCTTGGAGCCCTGCATTCACCTTCCTACAAATACTCAGGTCTGAATCTCCCATAATAGAGAAATGAAAACGATGGATGTCACCATCAGCATTGATAATTTGGGAATTTTTTTTTTGATAGGTAACCATGAGAAATAATTTCACAGGAATGGAGCTGAAAATGTCCTGAACTATGATACAAGATGCTGAAGAATACAAAGGCATATAATACAAAGGATAATAATCTGATCTTAACTGACAATGTCCAACATGTGCCATAAATCATATGGAATGCTACTTTTCTTTTCTACAAAAGTAGAAAAGTTGATTAATCTTGTATTTCTAGGAAGGGAAAAGTATACAGACATTCTGCTTCCAACTGGTGCGTTTCATTTTGCCTCGGGAAGAAAGGCCTGGAAAAGTCATCAGAGCTTCCAAAACACGTACCCAACCATTCTGGATACAGACATTTCTGGAAGAGATGCCATGATTTTTGGTGGCAAAAATACCTGTCCACAGTGTTGTAAGTGCAAGATCTGGAAGCAGGGCAGTGGTTAGTGGGGAATCTGTGTTTTAAGTTCAGGGTCTGAAGACTTGAAAGTTGAGATTTACCCAAATTACACCCCTGAAGACAAGCTTAACGCCCACTGGGCTTCACTGCAACCATAAAACTACACAGAAACATCTTTGCCGCAGTTCTTTCTGCAGTGCAAATTGTCCTGATTTTTCCAGGAGTCCCGCCACTACTATTACTGAGCAGCTGAGATGACAGACAAGACTTCCATCTTCAGAGCCTCTTTCAAAGAGCTCCTTCAGCTAAGTGTCCTGTGGGGCTAAGTGCCCTGTGGGGCTAAGTGCCCCGTTTCCCTCCTATTAAGAGTCTCCTTTTCCCCCCTGCTTCCCACTTTTTATTTTTTTTTAATTTCACGCGACAAAAAGGATGAAGGAAAGTTAATTTCCATTGCAAGGTAGTGAACTGTGAAAGAGACTCTTAGTTGTGGTCTGGAATGCAGATGCTGCTGGCTACCTACTCAGACCATGGCTAATCACACCACTGACAGACTGGGGCTCACCGACTGATCCGAACGCCCTGCGCGCCTGGAACGTGCTGGGTTGCTGAACTCCTTGGAGTGCTGCATGAGGGATGATTGCTGACAGTGGATCAGGAAAAAACTTCTTTGGAGATATTTTGTACTGCTAATCACTGTGGTGGGTTTATTCTGCCATTTTTGAAACGCTTTTTTACTCCCTTCTCATTAACGTGTAGGTGTAATTTTTTGGTTTGCTTGTGAAGGATGGCCTCTGGTATTTCCACAATAACAGACTGTAGACCATTATCCATATTAACCATGGAAGCAGTGGGAAAAGCATGTGCTTGTATTGCCCATGCCCCTGTGTGTTCCTGGTGGTTACAGCTGAGAGCACAGGATGGAAAGACAATTGTGGAAGTTGTTCTTGGAACAATTCTTCGAAGTGCTCTGGTCTCAGCATGCTTCCACCACTTTCCTCCTTTTTGACAATTTCCTGAAACCACTCAGATGGGGGCTGCTCAGCCTATTGCCAAATTCTCATTGTTCTACTTGCAAATGGCCATGCTTGCATGTGGGCAAGGTACTCGTGTGTGAATGTAAATGCTGGGGATTAATGATGGAAATACCCCCTCTCATCCATCCTGTTTCACCACAGATTCGGAACAGCCCCACCAGAAGTGGTGACCAGTCTCGTATGCAAAATAACGAGTGATTGGTCAGGAAAAAACTGTTTAAAAAATAAAAAGAACAGTAGAAAGCTGAGCTGTGAGAACACAAAATGTTCTGTAAATAATTGCAAAGAGTGACAGACTCAACTCTGAACTAAACTGAACACGAACTCTTTGGCCAGGTAATCTGTGAGTCTGAAGAACTGCATTTGACTTCACTAAGTCAACTGCTTCTTCTGCTCCAAGTGTGTTGGTATTTTTTAATTTGAAGTGGATAGGAAAGTGATGTGGAAAACCCAAGAAACAATATCAACAGTAACACAAAGCAATTAAACTAGCCGTGCCTATAATCTAATCATTCTTGATTTCAGATGTGAGGTACATCCTCCTTCCCACATTCATACTTAGGAGCAAGAGAGGGGTAAATCATGCCACTTGAAGGTCTCTCACCTGTGTGTGTGGAACTGTGATAGAGCCTCAGGCACTGTCTGGTCATCAGCTGCTGGCTGTTAAATTGCTTAAAGACCAAAACCAAAGACTACTAAAATTCACAAAGTACTCCCCCAGAGAGATCTCTCTGAGTCTCGACTGTGTCCACTACATTTTACAGTCACATCTGGAAAGGCAGGTAGCCAACATCTGCCTTTTGTGCACAGGCCATACAGCCTCTTCCTCCCAGAAAGCTGCCCCATCACACAAGTACCTGGAATGGTTCCAGGGACAGGCTGTGAACCCAAGTTATTACCAAATCAGTACACTGACAACCCCAAGAGACATGTACAACGAAGTCTGTCACCCTGCTGCTTTCCCTGTGAATCCCAGTGACTCTCTACAGTCTTTTGGGGGAGACCTGATAGACTGAACAAAACCTCTACACTGATTTTGGGACACCCCAATACCTGCTGTGGCAATATGCACCTCTTACGACCAAAGGCCCCTCTCCTTCATGGGAGTGTTGGCCTTGCTACCAGATGAACTCAGGAGGCTGTGGCATTATTTATTCTTCCATCCCTTGTGATTCCTCCCTGAGAAAGTAAAATGAATCATGCCAGGTCTGAGACTCCCCAGAGAAGTGGCTGTGTTTGGTACACATGACTTTAAACTCGTCCCTTCCACCCTTTGGTGATTAATGGCCTATGATCCTCTGTGATTCATGGCATCCAGGAGACATTATTTTCTGGGATGTAAGAGCTGGACAGCATGTTTTCCTCATCAGTTACTGACTGTGATTGTAAGCGCCTCATCTGCCTTATCTGGGATGTTGGTTGTCAAAGAGGGAAACGGAGAGCTGGGGTAGGGGATCAAGGAGAAAGCCTTCTCCATCACTGACTTGCTCCTCACTCAGACCAGACACTGAGAGCTTCTCTCAGCCTCTGTAAGTCAAGGTTTTCCTCTTCTTGGTGTAGCCTGAACCTTTCATTTTCCTCAGGCTCTCTGAATCCCTTGAGGGGATGGCGTGGAAAATGAAAAACTTTCAGTGACAGTTTTTAACTTGACATTGATCCTACGCACCTGTTCACAGAGCTGGCCGTGCCAGATAGCTCCAGCAGCCAGGTTCACACCTTGCCGTGTAGCGCACATTTAGGTTGAATTACTACACTTAAACAAATTTTCATTTCCATGCACTTGATATACACTTTTTTCCCTCCTTTCCTCTCTCCCCATTGGCAACTTAAGGAGCCATTTTTCTTCCTGACGCCACCTTGGCACTCTCTCTACCAGCATGTGAAAACAGCTGAAGTTGTACATATGGAGACCTCATCCTCAGTTGCCTAATGGATTCAGAAGACATCCTGAATATTCATCATTTCTCTTTTTATGAGCACCTTGGCAATTGCCTCCGAAGTTAAAGACTGTTGTAAATTAAGGAATGGCACTTGGTGAATACCAATTTATCCGCATTTCAAGACTTCCCTCACCCCCACCTCCCCTCCATACAATATTGAAGTTCCTGTAGTCTTTGTGAATACAGGGCATTGTTTCTGTGCTGCTGAGGCAGAATTGTTTGTGCATCCCTGAAGACTGTGAAATGTCTGCGCTGGGGCTGCTCATTTAAACTCTGTGCACTTACTGTACCCTCTCCGGAACTCCCTTCCTGGAGAAGCCAGCAATGACCTTCTCAGAAGTAATGTTAAACACATGCTGAGGAAGCTTGGCTCCTAGACAGGCCCTTTTAATTATTAGTTGTAAATTAGCAAATCTTTTTTTTTCAGTTTCATATCACTGTCTGCTTTGCTGCGTGTGGGATCCTTCAGGTACACAGCCTCCATGTGTTGCCTGAAATATATATTGACAGACTTATCTAGTAATGTCAATATTTGATGCTTTTTAAATGTATGTGATTTTTCCACACACAAAAACTTGACCCTTTCAGAGTAATGACAGTGCAGTAATTAATGCAGAGGGTTAATTATGGTTAATAGCTACTGAGTGTTTTTTGAATGTGTGTCAAGTTCGTGGCAAAAATCCCTGCTGCATAGAACACCCTGCCCATTGGAGAGCAGACGGACAGAAGGAGTAGCTTTGTCCAAGTTTTACATATAGGACACAAAAATATAGAGGATTCTGTCCTGCAAGATGCTGAGGACTCTCTCCCTGGCCTTCCCAAATTAAGTGGACTCAACGTCTTCGGTGAAAATAAGTGGGACACAATGACCTGAAGTGATACAGAAATCCTGTGGCAAATTGAAGGGTCAAGTCTGGATTTCTTAGGTCTCATTGTAGTCTTATCTCCATCTTGTATATGGATATCAATGGATAACAATGGACAGGGCCCTGAGCAGCCTGGTCTAGTGAAAGGTGTCCCTGCCCAGGGTTGGGGGTTTGGACATAGCTGATCTTTAAAGTCCATTCCAACCTCAACCATTCTATGATTCTATTGTATATTTCTATGGTCTTTATTCATTCCTGGGCCTTGCTAAGATTTTCATAAATGCAAAGGGTGTTGCTGACATTTATAATTTTACTGGGGATGCTTGCCATTTTTTATCCCAAGGTTTCAGCTCCTGGAACCACATTTATATGACAGCCTCAGCTGTCCAGAAATATGAATGGTTTCTAATCCTTGTTCTTGAAACAGAAAGCTTGGAAAGACAACCAGGAATGCTGGAAACCCAGAGAGAAAATGAAAACACCTCTAATATACTTCCATTTATAACAAACTCACAACTTCTATGTCAAGATTATGTACTTTTTGATTCTGGTGTGGAAAAAGTTGGTTCTTGCCTTTGCAATTTTCATGTCAAAAATGGTGTCTGGAGGGCATGGAGTCTCAGGAGAAGGTGACCTGAGGTGGGTGATGGTCACTGCAGATGGGTCCTGTTGGAAGGCTGCAGTTTTCTGACCTGTCATGGGGCTGCTATGGGGGTGCCAGGCTAGGGTGAGAGACAGTGGTGAACGTGGGAGCTGCCAATGGACAAGGCAGCAGGCTTCTTCCATACCTTGAACCAGGGCAATTCTGCCAAACTCTTCTCCAGGACCCTGAAGCTTCGTGTGAAGGTGCCACACAGGGCATATTTGCATTTCTCCTTCTTTTGCTGTGTTTGGAAGGAGCTGGGTTGCAGTGCAGAAGGGCTGACTGTGACTGAGGAGGTGCAGGCAGCTGGACAGGTGCTGCAGCATTAGCACCAGCTGATTGTGACAGGAGGATGGCTCCACAATGATCACTTTTGGGGAGTCTTCAATCTTCACACTTGCCCAGAGAGAAGGAGAGGGGGAGCACAAATGCAGAAAGTCAGGAAATATTTGGAGGATGTCAGCATCGTTGCAGAGATAGAGTGAGGAGAGTTGCAAGAAGAGTGAGGAGAGAGGCATCTCACAGGGCTAGAGATGACTTTGTTTCCTACAGTCAGCACATCTGGAGATACATAATGGTCCAAAATACAAGTGCAGGTGTGAAATTATCCCCCAGATGTCTCTGCAAGCAGGGCAGGAAGGAGGCAAATCTGGATCCTTGCACTGTTGGTTTTTACTGCCTCCATGGGCAATAATAGCTGGCACAAGGCATGGAGCCTTTCTTTTTAACATCAGACTTCTCCCAACTCTTTGGGGGAATATCAAAGGTCTCCTCTCCTTGAGTTGTATTAAGAGTTGTTCACTAACAGCTTAGCCAGTCTCCATGGATATAGACCAAAAGAAAGAGAATAATTTTGTTTAAAAGTGCTGTTTTAGATATATGTATGTAAAAACATGTATGTAGACACATAATGTAGCCAGCCATAGGACTAGTGGAAGGGTACCAAAAAAAACCAGATATTGAAGAACTGTTGTCATTTTCTGTTTAATTTTCACATAAAATAGAAAAATTTTTACCAGCTATAACATGTAATTAATTTCTGATCTGGATCACAACCCCAGTAATTAGATCTTTCTTCTCTTTAGCTTTTCTGTTTGTTTTGGTTGGTTGGTATTTTTTATAAAGTATGCATAAGGAAAGATACACTGATAACAAGCATCAGCTCTGAGGCTTCCAGGACTGTGGTTGGCTACAAAGAATGCTTTGCCTTCAGGTTTAATATTTCTGCTTTTTTGCAAAAAGGTCTCAGAAATGCCTCCTCAACCATAGAGGAGGTGCAATTATTGTGGTAGGAGGTAGATGACTGCTCACTTGTACAAAATATTGCCTGTGAATCAAGATGCAGGAGAGTAGGTGAAGCCCGGGGTGATGAAAGCAGGATTAATAATGGATATGGCTACAACTTTGTGTGAGTCTTTGCCACACTTGCAGCAATTAATCTCCACAGTGATGAGAGACTGCAAATATGATTCTTTAATGAGAGATGGGATTTGATTGGATAAACAGGAGAGATAGATTGCTGCAAAAAGTTTTAACTGCTATCTCCCTGGGTGCTCCCAGAGGGAAGGGGGAAATATTTTTCACAAACAAGTAAAGAATAAGAAAACTAATGAGATCAGTGTTAAGAAGGCAGCATTAGAGAAGCCCTCTGTATGGGCACAAGTGGACAACAAATTTGACTTGAGGTTTATGCATGATGATGACTCAGGAAAGGGAAGCAGTTAATATAATCTGAACTGAAAAAGTTGGATGGGTTCAGATTTCATGCACGTGTGTTTATTCTTCCTCTCTCAACATGCTTCTTTATAGCTGATTTTCAAGTCGAATAATTATATTTCAGTGCTGTAACCATTTGATAAGCCTTTGCATTGTTTTGTACTTTTCATCTCTGGACCACAAAAAGCTGTCCAGGCACTAAATAAACTTTGCATAGGATGTGAAGCTGGCCAGTTTTACAGTCCTTTCTAGGGGAAATGAAGCACAAAAATTCTAGAGCTAATGAAAGGTTTTCTAAAGAAAGTGTCTAGTTAAAGATTGCAGGCAAGAAACGGCCAGCTCCCAAACGGCATCTCAAAATTTTCTCTAGAATTTGCTTTTTTTTAATGTCAAGTCCTGATCTTTTCTGAGGGTGCATACAGAAAGATAAAAAGAGACATGAGAGAAATCATCTGGCACTTTCTAACCCAGAGTGTTAGCCCAATTTCTGAATGCCTCAAAGACAAACTCTAAGGTAAAATCCAAAACTGCTGCTTAATCTTCTCTGTGAATGGTTCACCAGACCATACCTTCTACTTTCATTCATTAGTGCTAATTGTACATCTTTGCAGTTGGAAACTGGTCTGTTTGTGGCTTGTATTTTTTCCTGTGACAAAGTTGAGGGGAAAAGATTTCTTTCTTTCCCATTACAGAAATCTGTGTCCTTTCTATTGGGAAAAATCTGTGTCTGAGTCTAAATCAACTTGGCCAATCTTTGAAGAAATATATGTGAACATACGTACGTGACTGATCCCAAAACAAAAATTGCCACTGTCACCAAAAAAACGATATAAAATTATTACTTCCTGATGAGAAAGGCTCTCTTAAGTTTGTATTCATCATGTTAACTGATCATTGTAAGATATACATATACATTCAGTTCTTAATACCATGTAAGTTTAGGGGAATATTTACAATTGGAAATAGTTCTTTGAAAGGTTATGTCTGAAGAATGCAGAGGAATGCAGCAAAGCTCTTAGAAGAATTTCAATTTGCTATCAAACCCCAATTTATTCAATGTCTCCTTCCAGAAGAATATATTGTTAGTTCAGCTGCAACTTCTTAACTTCATCATATGTTATATATTTTGGCCATCATGCATTGCCACGAAATATATTATACAGTGTGATTTAAAATGTGTCGTGATTAAGTACACAGAAATGATCCTATTCACTGTGCAAGGAATGAGGGGGACATCAGAAGTACCCATTGTTAAGGTGTAGATATATTTAATGATCATGTGTTAGCTAAACCTTTTAATCTTATGCCTTAATTATGTTACACCTTTATTTATATTCTAAGGTATTGTTGCAATTGCAGACATGAAGACCAGACAATGTCTTTCATCTCCCCCACTCCTATCACACAACCATTGGAAAGAAAAATACAGGAAATGTATCTTCATGGAAAATGAAAATAAGAAAAAAGAGAAAGGCTAAAAAAGCATCAAGAGAAATTGATCAGCTGAAAGATGGAGTGAAAGACCTAGAGAGAGCACTAAGAGAGTGTGCTGGGAGTATGCTGTTATTTTTATTGCTACAATGGTACTTACCCAGGACCTAAAATTTTGTTGCATCTTAAAAAAATTACGGGTAATTTAGTAAATATAGAGAGAAGGACAGTATAGACATTTGGAGGCTTCTCTACAGGGAGGGATTATAAGGTTTTGTTCTCTTCAGCTCGGAAAAGAAATGGCAGAGCTGGAATCTGCTAGATGCCTGTGAAATGCTGAAGCTGGCAGAGAACATGAAGGAATGATTAGCTGCAATGTGCTCATACGAGCACCAGTGACAATGTGAGGCAGCAGTTCCAAAAGCAATGGAGGGATTCCTGGCTGCTGGCCCTCACAGAGACCAAAAGTACTAATGAATTCTGCAACGGATGAGACAAATTCATTAAGGAGAGGTCAACCAGTGACTCTTCAAAGTGATGGCCTATGTGTAACTGCTACCTCAGGAAATCCCAAACCATTGCTTCTCGGAAACTGGCCCAGTGTAATGGGGATGAATCACCCTGTGATACGTGCCCTAGCTTTGTGCCTTCCCTGAACATCTGTTCCTGGGCCATGTGAGAAGTAGGACACTTAGTCACATACACAGAGACTGAACTCACCATGATGAACTAAAAACTCTGAGCCCCATGTCCTATACTGGCCAGGTTCTGTAAGGGATGTTACCACAGAAATCCTTCACATTCACAAGGAGCCTGTGCCATTGAAACCTTGAAGACAGACTTGTATGATGAGAACTTCCTTCAGTGAAACTATTGACGGGAAAAATATTAAGAAAAATGAAGCAAGCAGGGATTTGGCCCTAGTGAGACAGGCAGAAGTATGCTCATACTCAAAATGTAATTATTAATATTTTAGCAAATGTGACAAAGGATATCTCAGTGCCCTTGTCAACTTTTTACAATACAGAGAAACTAACACGTTCTTCCCTGGAAATCTCCAACATCCAAACCAGCAATCAAGACTTTTACTTAACAAAGGAAGAAAAAAGATTCTTCGGGAAAATCGTCAAAATAATTTTTTAAATGAACCCAAGGCCTTATCTTTCATGTTAGCCATGTTAATGCAGATGTTTCCAATTTGAAAATGAAGAGTGAGTTTTGTCTGAAGGCTATGTCTATGGAGAGCCAGCTCTTCCCAAAGGAATTGGCCTCAGTTTTGCAGACAGAAATCAGAATCCAGGAGGGTTAAGAATAAGAAGAGATCAGTGCTTAGGTTCTGATAATGAGAAAGGAATTTGATGAGGTTGGAATATTTGGGAAAGACATTACAATGAAGACAAAAGAAGAATGTAAAAATATGATCCTCATTGTTAGAAGCCTATTAGATGTGAAGAGTAGCTAAATTAGACATTGTGTGATGGCAAAAGTGAAATTCAAAATCCTGAAATCATAAACAAGGACTAGAGTTAATTGTCTCAGAAGAAGGGCCCTGGTGTTTGACACCTAGACACAATATGGGCTCCCTCACAGCTCACACAGAGGTCTCTCTATTGACTCCAGCCTCATGTAAGAATGTGGGAAAGGGGAATATTCCCGAAGTCATTGTGTATGAGCCACCAGTGAAGTTCTCTGCTGTCAGTCATATGGGGCATTGTAGAAGTGAACAAACCAGAAACTCTGCACATCTGCATCAGCCCCCAGAGTTCCTGAAGACCCACACAAGGTAGACCTTTCTCCACGGACTTACAACAGAAACATAGCCAGCCCAGGACAGGACAGTGTGTTCCTAAGCAAGAGCTGCCCCTCCAGATATCCAAAGGTTGTGCTCTGGGCCACATGGGAAAATGGATATTGTCCTGTGGCTGCTGGGATCAATAATGTGGTTGCCTATTCAAAGAGGAGATAATGAACGTCATCTTACACATAAATTAGGTATTCACAATAAGAAAGCAAAGAAAATGAGTTTTTCCTCTTCAGCTGAAAATTCTACCCATTTCTTTCCCGCTCCAGGCCTTACAGCTTTCTAACCTGATGAGTTATGGACAGTCATTCTTTCCAGCGTTGGCTGAATTCTTTTCTAATTATACATGTTCTGAATAGCATGAGGCAGACCTGCTGGTAGAACATTTGGTGCAGAGAGCATAATAAATTCCACAGAGAGCTTGACATGCTTCACCATAGATGCAATATTCGTTTTCATCACCACAGAAGAGATGAGATGCTGAGCCAGAGTTTAAAAAAACCTTGTGCTCCTTTACTAGGATGTGTGGGTGGGATTAACTTTGTTTGTTCAGTTAAAAGGCTGTGTTGTAAGACAACTTCAGTAGAATTAATATCTAGACATTTGTAAAGCAGATTTTACAAACACAAAAGCATGGAAGATGCAAATAAAATCAGATCTATAATGTACAGAACCATCACAATTTTAACACTGTTTTGGGATAAAGCTGAAAATAACATATAGAAGCATAAAGTATGTCAAGAAATTTTATCACACGATCTTTTACTCAAAGATCCTCTCTCTGGAAATTAGGTTGTAAAGTGCTTACAGTAAAAAGTAGCTCTGAAAAAAGTGGGGGTTTATTGTCAGGCAATGATTTACAGAACAAATATATTCAGATTTTAAGTAAAAACATTTCATTTTTTTCAAACACCAGGCCTGCAAATCCATTTTGGGACCTCCAAGCAGATTCTTTTCTTGCTTCTCATGGATAGTAATAAAGTTTCTAGAGACCATCTGGGGAAAAGTCCCTACATGTATACTGAGTTTGCAAACTGAGTATTTGGATTTCATAAAAAGATGAAGAACATATGAACAGAAGTGGAAATTTCCCCTCTTTTTATAGATTATCATACCCCAACTAATGAGATGATGGGAGAATATTTAGAGAACAAAACACAAAAGAGCAGCAGAAGAAGGGAAACGGAGGTGTTTTCTGGTCTCATGCTTAGCACATTAGGACATGTTACCTGGTAAATGTACAGCAGGATGTTGGTTTTAAGGACAGGGAAAAATTTCAGCTCTTCCTTTCAGTCGATTGCTGCTGTTTCCATGTATCATGACAAACTCTGGGGAATTTGGAGACTTGGAAGACGTATTTCCCATGCACACCTCCTACCTGCTGCAAATGCTTTGAAGAGAAGCTGTTTGAAGACAGCCTTTCTTTGTCCTCTAATGGAACAAGAGTTTTCTGTGAGGTACTTGGACAGACAGGTGTTTGTGCTACACTGCCACAGCTGGTAGGTAGCGTGCACCAAGAGCACAGGAACAAAGGTTTGGGCACTGATACACCTTGGAAAAATGAGAACTCCTCATACCTTGAGTGCAAATCAAGGTATTCACAAATTGCTAAACTTAGCAGCAGACTCTCCTAGAGAGCACATCCCTTGTATTGGCTGGATCCTTTTCCCTCTGCTCAAACAGGCACACATATATTGTATTAACCATTGTATCACTAAATAAAACTCATGTATAAGGAGGTAATTTTCTTTTGTGATCCATATGACTGTGATTCACACGACTCCGCTTTGAGCTGGATGCATCTCTGCATTTTTGGCATGGTCCTGTGGCCAGGGATGCCAGCAGTTTCCTTTCAAGGATGCTATCAGCAAGGAGGTAGCAGCCACATGTAATTCTCTCACAGAGATGTTACTTTTGTTCCCTCTTGCTTTGTTGTTTCCCTTTATATATAATAAGAGTCATTCAGAGTCAGTGCAAATGTTTGTTCAGAACAGGGGATGGAAAAATGTAAGAATAATTCTGGTAATGGAAGTAGAATATAAACAAAGAGCTCAGAGAAAGTGGAGGAACAGTGGGGAGGTTTCCTGTTTAAAAAAGGAAAATGGAAAAGTTAAAATGGCTACTTATGGAAATGTAGAATAAACCTTCCACAGCTTAACGTAAAAGGAAGAATTTGGATCTGCTCAGAGGTCCACGGGGTATTTTAACAGACAGTGGCAAAAAGGATAATCTTTCTTCTATTGGAAAAATGACTTTTGTAGTACTTAAAGACACAGGATTTTCATGCTCATCAAGTAGAGTGTAAGCACTTGACAGCACAGTGGAGACAGATGTGTGCGGATTTCACCAGTCCTGATAGTGCTGGAGTGGGGAAGGAAAATCAGCACATTTCTTTTACTCCTTGCCATTACTGCTGGAAAGGAACTTCTCAGATATGGACATGAAAGATATCAGTGACAGAATTCCAACCATGGATTCTCCCTTCTTTCTCCCTGAGATCTTTGGATCATAAAATTGTTGAATGGTTTCGGTTGGAAGGGACCTTAAAGATCATCCAGTTCCAAACCCTTGCCATGGGCAGGGACACCTTCCATTTGACCAATTTGCCCTATCCAACCTGGTCTTGAATACTTCTAGCGAAAGGGCATCCAAGATTCCAAGATCCTCCCAAGACCTAAGCCTTCCATCACTGCAGGCTTGTGAGACTCTTGTTTTGGAGGATGGAATGTGTTTAGGAGCTTCACAGTCACTCTGATATTGCTGTGTTGACTGTTTCTAATGTGCTAAAGGAAAGAACATTTCCTAGGATTATTTTTTTGCTTAAGTGCATGTGTTTCACTTGTTATTTCAGATTTATTGGTGTTTACTTTTTGCTGAATAATGAGCCTGAGGGTAATGGAAGTTTTAATAGGTTAAAAAATTGGAGCCAGTGTCATCAAAAGCTTCCTGTTCTCCACTGGTGTAGCATTGCCACTTTATTTGCTTACTCTGCAGGACAAATGTGTTTGTTGCAACATTTTGGCTGAAATCCTGATCACAATTTTAACAGGGCTGGGATTTCATCTTGTAAGCTCTGCCTGTGGGAAAATGTGAGGGAGGAGGCTCTCCCTCAGCCTTGCAGCAGGGCAGAGCTGTGCATATGTGTCACCACAAAGCTCCAGGGATGTGCTAACTGATTGGTGCCACACAGCAGTGCTGAGCCCATGTTATCCTGACCAAAGCTGGACACTTCAGTGGTGCCAACCAGGCCCAGGGGAAACTGGTGTGAGTTGTGGGGAACTCCTGTGGTGCAGTGGGGGCATGCAGAGGGTCAGGTCATGTCTCACATGCTCTCCTGGTTGATGTTATCCCTGCCAAAATGTCACACGTAGCCTACAGATGCTCATATGGTCAAGTCAAGGGGAAACTCAAAAATTTTGAGGGCTGGATGGTAATTTTACCACCTGCTACAGGTAGCTGATCAATGTCTCTAGAAGATACTTCAGTTTCAGTGCTGCCATTGATGTTTGAGGGCACCTGGTTATTTTACCTGTGGGTGTTTTGTGGAGATCACCAGCTCCCCACAACATGGCAATGACTTCTTGCAGCCAGCTATGACAGAAAGGGAATGTGGCCTGCACATTGCTATGTATTTCTCCAGGCTGGCTGAAACCCTGGAATGTGGGTCTCTTTCAGGAGGTTTCACTGCAAACCTGCACCTGTGGGTGCTCACTGGGGTGCCAGAGCCAAGCAGTGCTCCCACCTCGCCCCGTGCACTGAGGCAGATCAGTCTCCCAGGGGGAACAACACAAACCCTTCTACCCATTCCTCTGACTGATCCAGTCATTTCCATTTGGTGGAAGAAACAGAGAAAAGGAAGTGTGTATTTAAACTCCTAAGATGAAAATTACTTTAGCCCAAAATTTTTTAACACATCACCCAAACTGTATTTTCTAGCCCCTGTATTTTCAAGTGTCTGCTAGCAAGAAGGTCTTGTGATGAGCAGCAGGAGTGCTTTGTAGAGGAATTTGCAGGCCAGAGGTGCTCACCATAAATTTCCTTCTGTCTACGATTACTATCATTGCATTTTTGAGGCACTTTTAAAATAAACTATGCAATGATGTAATGCACACAAAAGGGTTGGGGTGGGAGTGCAGAGAAAGGAAAAGAAGCAGCATCTGGATTTTGCCTGGTATCTTCCATAGAGCATCTTGATGTCTGTAATTAGTGTCATGTTATGAGAGCTTAAAAAAATAAAGGCGCCAGAGTTCCAAATAAAACATAAAATGGCTTTGATAGAATAAATGTTACTATCATTGTTTAAAAATGTTGTGACCTGTCTGCTATAGTTTCTGAGAAAGATATTTTCCAGTGCTGCTGCTCTTGCTCTGACTCTTTTTAAAATACTATTATTACAGATAAGGACAGAGGAAAATCCTCAAGACAGACTTGTTTTAAATCTCTGTAACACAATGCCAGCATTGTCTCTCCTCAAGCTGAACTTCTAAATTAAAATAGGCATGATCTTTAACAGAGCTCTGAAACACTCTGTTCTACAGACACTTTATCCCCTTTATTAGAGAACATTAATAATTCAAATGTTATGGCTTAGGTTAGGCAGACCCATTTGTCTGGTGTTGGAATAATTTAGCTGCACTCCACTCTTCAGAGATGTTTTGATAGCCAGTGGGCCAAATTCTGCAGCCTCTTTGAAAGTCATGGGAATTTTACCTGCATCTTGGCTATGTACTGGGGAGGGAGACGCAACTAAGAAGTCTTGGCAACCTTTTCCTTGACCTATAGCATGCTCAGAGAACCTACAAACACTCTCTCCCAGCCCAGTTTTGCAGACTGCATAAGGCAACATTTTCATTACAGCCAGTTGGATTTTTGCCTGAGTTTTGGGATCTAAAAACTCCACAAAAACACACTTGCAAAAACACATATGCAACCCACCTTAGCAATAAGACTTCCCCCAGCTTTAATTTTACCATGTGTGAAGCAGGATTTCTGCAGTGTGCACGTATGCCGCTGAATGCATCACGTTTTCAATTCACAGGGATTTACTGTGACTTTTTTGTAGACTTTAGGTGCTGAGCCACTTTCTACCTACAGGTTAGATGTAGAACTCATTAGCAACAGTGATTTCCATGGCTATACAGTTATGAAGTATTGGGTTTAGCTCAAATTTGCATATAGTGGTAAGGAGATCAGTATATAAGCATATCTTTCAAGGTGGTATATTTCTTTGACATGGGACCAGCTCTACATCCAAATGCACCTGTACTTGAAATACTTAGGATACAGAGCTAACTCTAACACTAATAAAACACAAACAATACCCTGAAGAGGTCTAGTTTTACCTCTTTCAGAAGCAGCAACATTGACGGTGGAGTGGGAAGAAATGGATTCTGATCCTATTCTACAATTTGTCTGGGGTGAAAGGGCCATTAAAGCTCTCTTATTCTTTGTTGGCCACTATATGAGATGGTGCAAACACCACTTCCATGACATTAACCTTGCTCAATGTGGCCATCCCAAGAGAAGTGAAATCATTATAAATAAGGGATGTTAGCATTAGCTATCTCAGTACAGAAAGATTAGAAACATGTTATATGTTACATAATATTATCTTATAATTTTGTATTATGTATTACATGGATTTGTTTTTAAAAAATGGATGTTTAGCTTCACCAGTGTTCCACCAGAGCAGACGATTTATCTATTAAGTGCAAGAAAAACAATCAGATAGAATTTATTCCTCTTATCTGTTGAGCTTCTACATTATGAAACACTATAAACAACATACAATCACATTTGAAAATGAGGAGGAGAGCAAAAGTAGCCACATGTTTATTACTACACTCACTGAAGCTGGTCTGCCAAGTGCAACTTATAGAGAAATTTTCTCTGTAATTGTATGGTAGAAAACCCATTTTGTTTTTAGTGCCTTCTATTGGATATAATAAAACAGTATTCAGCTGTTTTCTGATCCACATGTTTAAGTGGCAAAGAGGATGCTCAAGCATAGTTTAATACAGATTTTAAAGGAGGTTTGGGGACTTCAAGTTACAGTTGATTTCTAATAGCCCAGTTTGACACCTACTAAGGTTCTTGAAAATCCCTCCAGATACCTTTAGGTAGTCAAACACATTCATAATTTGACCCTGCATTTCCCTGACCTTCAAAACTGAAGGTAGGGTTCTTACCAATTTTAAGGATATTTTGCCAAGGAAAATACGTCAAAGCTGACTAACTGCTTCAACTGTGGTAATGGGAGATTTAGACAGAGAAAATATCCTTAAAACCCTCACATGTAGTACATCAGCCCAAATAAAAACCTCACAGTAATGAAAATTATTGCAAGTTAGCCTCTTTCTGCATGGTTTAGCCAGAGCTAGGGGCTGAACACATAATTAAAAGTTTAAATAGTTGTCCCTGGCAGACCTGGCATAGGAGGAAGGCTCCATGTGGAATTGCTGAAATGGGGGCAGGTCCAGGTGTGTACACCTGCCTTGTGGGGAGAATGTGTTTGACTGGTTGAGGTTGTCCATGGCAGAAAAGTAGATTAAGTAGACGCAACTTGAGAGTTACACTTGAATGGACTAATTGATTCTTGTGTGACATCTTAAGATCATATTTCCACCTTTTTCTCTGAAGAACGTCAGCTCTTCTCTGTGTGTTAATCCTCATTTCTGTGCCAAGAGTTCAGCTGGGTTCTTTGTCTAAGTTGCAGTGAAAGCAGTAACGTCAAAGCACTCCTGGTGGTCGGGGCCACCAGCCTTGGAGAGGATTGTAGCCCAGGCAAGTCCTCAGCCTGCTTCTCACCATCCTGTGGTGCAGCTGAGGGACTCCTGGAGATGGGCTGACACTTGTGACAATAACACAGAAATGCATGATGAGGCAGGCTCTGGTTGAAGAAAAGCAGCCACTGTAGCCACTGGTGGAATGAGGAGGAAAGGGAGCAACTGAGACACTGATATTGAGACATTAACCGTGAGGCCTGATCTCAACCTGCCTGGTCCCAAGCTTTCCTGGGCATGCTTAACATGTTCATTAAATTTCTCCATCCCTCAATTCTCAAGGTTTTTTAAACAAAAACCTCCATTAGTGTACGTGAAGTGCTGGAAGTGCATGGTTATCACATGTAAGCCTAAACACAGGGACAGTAGGGAAAGGAGCCTGACTTTGCATATGCTATGTATAAGTCTCACAAATGAGTAGGCATATACTGTTCTACTAAATCATTGTGGCCTTCAAATCTATTGAAATGAAACCTTGCATGGTCTGTTCAGCTGTTCCTCATAAATAATAATAATTTTAGTTAAAAAAAGGAACTTCATATTTCTTCCGTGCCTTTGCTGTTCCATAGCCATATTCCTGGAATTGTTTCCCCCTAAGGGAGTCTTTGAGTAAAAAAAATCCCATCCTTGGATCTGGGGACTGGAGTCAGACTCTGGAAAGCACTCAGAACTGGGGAGGAGAACTCTGGGAGAGGGAGAGAAATGGGAAGGACACTGCGTTTAAGCTCTTATACAGAGAAATCTGTGTAACCTGCAGTGCTGTCTTGCAAAATGTCTGTAGGTATTTGGTAAATGGGATAATCTGATGGGAAGCAAAACACTTAATAAAAAAGAACCAAGACTGTCTCCTGTTTGGAAGAACTAGGTACATTTGCCAACTTTCCCCCCAAACCCAATTTAATGTGTTTTGTTTTTCCTGAAATGCGCTAGTTGTTCTGTGACAGCTGTGTTTGCACTTGTCTTTCTCTCTCAATATTTTACCCTGAAATGATCCCCTGACGTGGTAGAGGTACTCAAAGCCCTGCACACCTCCCATCTTTCTGCTCAGAGACCCACTAAGCTGCCTGAACGGCCTCTGGAAGACTCATTCCTCAGCCAAGGAGAACCACTTCATTTCCAGAGTCTTCAGATTTATTTGCGAACACTTACAAGGTTGTCAACACCACTGCGTTGCTCCTCCTTCTGTGACCTTTTGAAGGATGAGATGAGATTACAAATCACTTTCTCTTTGGTCAGCCTGAGGTCTTCGGTTTTTGTTCCTTAATTCAGGCTGGATGTAAAGAAATGAATTGGTCATTGTCCCTAGGGGAACCAATGCATTTTGCTGTGGCGGGTTACAGGACTTCTAACAAAACCTGTTCAATAAAATAGCAATGGTTATGAAACTGCATCAGTAACATACAACTCTTGGGCTTTTTCAAGAGAACATAAAAATCCTGGTGTGAAAAACTGTTTTTGTATGAAACCCAGTCCTTCTTTCAGAAGCATGATGTCACTTTCCCCATTGGATTTCATCAGCTCTGTAGGTCAGAACTAAATGTGTGTGCAGGAGCTGAGCTGTTGGCCTCCTTTGGGAGATGATGGCCAAGGAATTGTTTGGAAAAGTCCACACTTGTTCAGTAATCCCATCCTTCTTGGTGCTCTATTCACAGCCACAAGCAATCATAGGTCTGAAGAATTCACAACCATGATGCTACAGCTGTTCCTGTCCTTCATGTGCACATTGGTAGTTTCAAATCATGTTCTGTTTATTGTCAACCTAAAACTCCTTCACACTTGCCAGTGATTTTCATTGATTGCAAAGCTGCAGACCCTCTACTCCTTCTTGTTGAAAAGTGGGTCCAGGTGTAAGTGCACCAAGGAATGAGAGTTTGTCAGGTGTTTTACTTGGGGAGAGAGATGGAGCAACTTCTTGCAGCAGGTAAGAAAAATCTGGTTACTTAATTCTTTGAGAATTTTAAATTATTACCCTTTATGAAGGCATGGCTCTCTTAGGAGAGAAATAGAAGTAGTATTAATCACCCATACAAATAGTTGAATCAGCTCCATTAAACAGAGCTATTACAAACATGGCAAATATTGTGTTCTTTTGCAATTTCCATAGCTTATAATCTGCTCTCATGAACAGCCTCTTTAGTTACTCTCTTGTCTTTCCCTGCAGGAATGTCTCAGTTGCAACATCTCAGAGCTGCTTCTCTTGAGACACACCATGAGATTTATTTTTTGCTCTGTTTCTATTGCTCCCCATGTTCTTTGACCCTCAAGTTTGACTCCATAACGTGAAGGACCCAGTCCACAAGTCCTCCACTCTTCGTGGCTCTCAGTGAGAGACATCAGGTGGTCACTCTAATGGTCTCCCAATTCTCAGTTCTCTGCAGCTTTTTCCAGAGACCTCCCACTAAGCAAGTTTCCTCTTTCTCTATTTATTCACCCCCAAATGCTGGCACATAGTCTTAATTAAGTCCATCTGGGAAGCATATGTTCAGTTGCAGTGACTTTGGACCCACATTAAAGGGGCAAGTTCTTCATGACAGAAAGAGTTAGAGACCAGGTCCTTAAAGTTTGCAGGAAGCCAAATGGTGGAAAGAAGAGTTGTCCTTTTTGCTGACAGGCATTGTCTGCATGAATATATCCCACTGCTATCAAATAGGATCGATACAGATGAGTGAAAAGAATTGGCAGCACTGTCTCTCTGATGTGCACAGTACCTTCAAGACCTCTTGCTCGATAACAATTCTCCTATCTGGTGTACAAACAGTGGCAAAACAAGATCAAGTCGTATTGGGGGTGTTTACCAGCCTTGGAGGTTTTCTGTAAATCCCCAGCAGACTCTTCCAGTCTGGCTCAATTAATAGCTATTACTAAGGAGAATTCTACCTATGACTCCTAGGATGACAGGCTCTTCAGACTCGGCATGTTGCTGGAACTTTCTGTGCATTAGTTTCTGCCCATTTCCTCTTGTCCTATTGCTTGGCACCATCAACAAGAGGCTGGATTAATTCTTGATATCGTCCCTTAGGATACTGATAGACATTGATGAGGTCCCCTCTCAGTCATCTCTTCTTGAGGCTGAACAGGCCCTACTCCCTCAGCCTTTCCTCGTAAGAGAGATGCTCCAGTCCCTTATTCATCTTTGTCACTCTACACTGAACCTGCTTCAGGAGCTCCAAGTTTTTGTACAGAACTTTTGCAATATAATTACTTTAAAGCAGGGGCCTTGGGTATATTTAGGATCTCTTCCGGTGAAATTCACTTGCCTTAACTTCTCCAGTGCAGATGCTTACAGAGTAGTTTCCTACATCTTTCTAACCTCTTCCTGGCTGTATGAAGGCATGATTCATTTGGCCAACTTTGTAATCTGTCTTAGAAAGATTTAAGTTATGTACTGGAAGAGCCTTTCCCCCCTTAGGTTGATATTATGAGGTCAAGTAGACTAGTTCATGGCAAATGTACCCTACCTTGACTTTCTAAACCAGCCTTCAAGACCAGCAAGGGCCACAAGAATTTTATACACATCTTTTCAGGCAAGGCATAACCAGGAATGAGTGTCTGCCTTTTCTGACCTCCAACACATTACAAAGCCTCTCTCTTTGTCTTGGCTTCTCTTAAAAATGAGGTGGCGTGAAGAAGGTGTGAGTTTATGTTGGCCAGAGGGAATTCTTTTTTCAAAGCCATCATTGGATCCATGTAGGTGTTTTCACAAAAAAAGGTGTGCTTTTAAAAGTCTACAGGTCTCACTTGAAGAGTTTAGTGGGTGATACATACATTACAGCTGTGAAATGTATATCTTGATTTTGCAGCCCTTGGCGACATGAGTCTGTGTGTACTACACAGTGTGAAGAGACAAACCTCTGGCACCCTACTCTTTGTTATCAGCTGAAGGACTGGCCATACATATGGTTAAGAGTCAATCAGTGTGAGTTAGGGCTGTGAAATCACCTCCCAGAGAAGTTTGGAAGAAGCCTCTTTCCAGTCTAAAGAACTTTCCTTAGACCAGGTAGGAAAGCAGAGGGGGTAGAAAGTCCTGAGGCCACCCACAATCACATTTCCTTATCCAAGAACATCAGATTTTTGGGATATAGGCTGAAAAATAAAAACATCCTATAAGGAGACTGCTTAATAAATTGAGGCAGCCAAGTATGTGAAAACTCCTGTGATCTTCTCAAGCCTTGTTGGGATTGGCAGAGAGGTTTCCGAAGCACATGGAGGTGGTCAGACACTTGAAAAGGACTGAAGTGCCAAGGGCCAGGTGGAAAAAAAATAATCTGCTAAATGTTATCATAGTATCTCTTCTTGGTGAGGTAAATTTCCAGGCACTTGTGACTTATTGTATGGTAACTTCATGTGCTGATTCTAGCCATAAACAGCCTGTCTTTATTCAGTGTGTATGTCTGCTTCAGGATTTTATGCAATTCCATGTGAACTCATTCCATGCACCACAATGTATGTGCTCTGCATCGTTTAAACCAGCGCTTTGTGGCATCTTATTCCTAAAAATAATTGTGTAGCAGATAACATCTTTCCTGTGCCTGCACTGCCATGATTTCTCTACCTGTCTAGAGGTTTGCAGAAACAAATGTGTAGAAGGAAGACTCTTTACAGCTTTTGTGGCTTTTTAAAAACAACCACAGGCTATCTGAAACCGATGCTGCCTTAGATGAGGTGAGCTAAGCAGCGCAGTGCTCAGCACAGATGTGGTTGTGTCATATTAACTTCATCAATAAGGTAACAGTTCCCTCTTCACCTAAAAGTCTCTGTGCCCTGCACATCAAAAACTCCTTTTGGCACTGCCAGACAGTTGTTCTCTAAAGGCCCAAATCTCAGTATAGGTACTACAGAAAAGCCTTTCTGACTTGATCTTACAGCCCTTTTCTTTATGAATGAACTGCCTAAATCTACAAGATTTAATTCAAGGAAGACCTGTGGTAAGTGTTGACAAGAAAAATAGTCTCTAATAAATGCAGTTTATAATTAATGGATCTATGAATGTTTGTGAGGTTGTTTAATAAGTTGGAATGGTTTGGGCATTGGTGTTGGTGTAGACACACAAGCTGTTCTGTCATTTTACTGTAGTCTATATTGGTATGTAGGTCTACTGGCAAGAACACTGCCCAGAATGCAAATTTTAGATTATAATTAAAGTGCTGAGAGTCAGTGATGGCATTTATGAAGGTACAATGAATCAAGGAATTCAAGAAACTGTGAAAGTTACTGGCCTTAAGGAATTTGTTAATTCTCTAGTTTCATAATCTTGATTTAGCACTAACATTTCTCATGCCTTCCTTTTGCAAAGATGAGGCTGTCTTACTGAAAAGAGCTGTGAGCGATATAGTTTAACAGGTTTTGAACATATACAGAAGTTGTACAAATTCAACAGTGACTTAATAGCATTTAAGTTACTCCATGCTCCATATCACATTATGTTTTAATGTCTGGTTTCTCTGGTTCAGAGACGAGTTTAAGATCACAACATACCTCTCTCAAGGTACTTGCACTGTCAGGATGATGCATAAACTGATCCTTCTCAAAGAAGATAAAACTGGCTCTGTGGATCACAGTGAAATTCACAGGCTCAAATGCCATTCTGGTATTCAGAGGCACGGCTGCTGGAGATCCGACCTTACCATGGAAGCTGGTGTTTGCTATTTTCAAAGGGGAAAGCCCGTGCCGTCTAAGACATCTGGCTTGTTGTTGTAAACCTTAAAATTCCAGAGAGTAAAAGCCATTTTCAGGTACTCAATCACAAATCAGATTTGGGGTTATCAGTGTGTACATGTAAGGTTTAGGATACCTTTTAATCTATGTAAACAGTGTGCTCAAGAGCTGCATGTATTTATGTAGAGATCAAAGAGGTGGCAATGCCTATGGAGAAATAAGCAGCAAAAAAACCATAGGAATGGTAAATGATCAGTTGTGAGAAGGAAAACTTGAAAAACTTGATTCTAGATACGGCAAATAGGTTGCACAAAGATGTGGCTCTGACATGTGCACATGGGGGTGGCATATCACTCAATGCTTGCAGTCTCTCATTACCGAGGCTCACTGCACTAGCTCCTGGGAACCCAAAGTAGCTCAGCCTCCAGCTTTCCCCTACCAGCAGCTTCCTGCCTTTTCACCAGCTGCTGCCTGCAGCTGGAGTTGCACCATGCAGAGACATGACGCACTCTCCCATGCCAGAGCTGGGCTTCTTTTCACCACCAGCTTTAGCCTGCTGTCCTGGGAGTATGAACAGCTGTATGGTCTCTTCCCAGAGTTCCCACTTGCTCCCACAGTGTCCTGTCTTGCACACTCATACTTTGAACATGACCAAAGGCGTGGTGAAGTCAGTGGGGAATTTTTTCCAGTCCTCAATTTCTTTTTCTGGTGGCTTTGGGCTGGTTCTGCTGTAGCCTGAGCATGTCCAGCATCCAGCAACCTCTACACCTATGGAGATCAGCACACTCCCCAGCTGCCTGACTGCTGGAACAATACTGGGAATCAAGGCAGCAGTGGCTAGCTTAGCCCTGTGTAATGTACAGACCAAGGATCAGATCCAGGGAGGACAACCCTTCTCACCTCCACTCAGGCTGTCCAATTTCTGGCTCCATGAGAAGCGTCAAGGTGAGGCAATAAATAACCTGCCTGAGGAACAAGAAGCCTTTGTTAACGACTGCAGCACCCCTTAAACTGAGTCTCCTCTTGCACCCACTAGAGTCTCTGGAGAAAGGCTCCAATTGCTTTTCCATGACCATTTCTGTCCCTTCTCCATGCTGCTCTAGCTGCTAGAAGATTGTCTCCTTCATAGCAGTTCCTTCCACAGAAAGCTGAGGGTGGCAGGGCTAGTGTGATGAAAAGCTGCTGAAATGTACTTTTTAATGAGAAAATGAAGTGTTTTCCATTGCGGTATGATTACTTTTTTTTTTTGTTTTCTCAAATTCAGCAAAAAAAGAGGAAACAAAAAGAGGAACATGTGTTCATTTGTTGTAACTGGAGTTTGTGAAATGAGGTATTCTTGAGAAAGCTACTAAACATTCATTTCAAAGAATACGGACGTTTTGGCATCCAAATATTGTAGCATGTCCAGAATATAATTAGCTCCTGAAGTGGTTTGAACTTGTAAATATGTCTTTAGATCATAAACTGGTCCAGTAGCTATGCGAGCTTTAAAGCTGACTCTTGGAAAAACAAGACTTGGAAGGAGAACTCAAGCCACAATAGACATATACTGGGACCCGAGAGAATTTTCTTCATGCATATGGTTCATCTATTTACATATTTTACTGTAACCTTTTCAAAACCCTTGTGCCTCGGGCAGTGGATGAGATTACTACTAGAACAATATAGGTAACTGTGGATGGTTTGAACTGTTTAGCTGCCAGTATATATTTCATTCACAATTTAGGCTTTAATTTTCACCAGGCAAGTGAAGACGAATGAGAAACATCTGCATCTGCGTAGTAACTGTCAGAAGACCTTAGACGCAATGTTGAAATTAAATCTCACCTCTGCAAACGAGGCTGGGAAACACGTTGTCTGTTGGGTAAACTGAGGTAAAAAGAAGTGGAATGATTTCCTACAAATGGGCTCAGTGGCAAAAATTGAAAGAAGAACCCAAAAGACACAAAGCATATTCCTGCTTCTCTTTTCTGACTTCTCAAATATACTTTCCAGGCATGAGAGGACCAATTCAGATCAAACGAGCTGGTCCAGACCATTGCCCAAAACCTAAATAGCTAAAGTCTGTATAGTGCTTTCAAACTATAAAGTACACTGTAAGTGCTAAGTATTATTATTGCTTTGAATCAAACAAAACCCAAACCTGTTTGAGAGGTTCAAAAATATTTGCTTAACTTTTATGTATTTATTTTACATTCTGGCTTGACTCTGCGCTTCCTGTTGTCTCCTGGGACTGAAAGTGCAGATACTCCAATGCCACAAGGTGGCTGTGCTAGCAGTATTTCTGAATTGGCTGGAGATGAGGCACTCTGGAAATCTCACAGAAAAGCCTTCTGTGAGACTCTCTGCACTCAGCTTAATCCACCTGGAAAGTGGCGGGTGAGGCATTTGCTGCAGGAAAAGCCCCTGCTGAAGGCAGAGTAAGCTGCTCGGGGCCAGCCAGGATGGTATTATACTTTCTCAGCAGGAGCTGAAATTTTGAAGGTAGATCTTTCCAGACCAGGGAGCTGATGCAAGGGTTTTCAACAGGGCCTAGATGACTTAGGGACATAGTTACCTTTCGATTGCTTCCCTGCATTAAGGGTTTTAAGACTCTCACACAAGCTGTGATCAATGACTCCCTTCCAGCCAGCAGACGTCCTGGAGAAAGGGTGGGAAGAGCACCATCTGCATGAGACAACCTCTCCTGCAATTAATCAAATCATCACAAAGTCTATCTGTTTTCCTCATTTGACAGCTGTTTGTTGGGCTCACCTCTGAGGTTTGCGTGTCGTTTGAAGTTGGATTGAGTCTATTAACCTCTTAACTGCTTCTGGCCCTACCTGGCAGAGCTGCACTCTACACTGATGTCTGTGGAATGCCAGTAAAATGTTGGCAAGGGAACAGATGCTATTGGGACCCAGCAGAGAAGTGGTTAGCCGCATGGATGTTGTACAGTGCAACAGCCTGAAAGCTCGGATTGTGAGAAGCACTTCTCACCATGTGTAAAGTCTGACACATATTTCAAAAGAAAGCTTTTAATTACAGTTGGCAGGTCTGCCCCCATGCTGAAAAGTGACTTAATTTTTGACCCCAGCAGCAGAAGAGTCTGTAAATCAAGCTGCCATTGCAGTACTAATTTAAATAAAGAGCTGCACCTTTGTTGCCTACACAGGACTCCTATGTGGGCTGAGTGTGACTTATCAAAATGACTGTTGAGCTACAGCCTACAAGTGGCTTGAAATAAGTCATCTTATGCCTCAGTTTCCTCATTTGCAGAATAGGAGGAACAGGAATGTCCATTATAAAGTTCTGTAGGACCTACGGGGGAACCCCCCTCTCCCAGCCATGATTAATTACAGCGTATTCAGAGGGTGGGGGCCACAGACATGCCCTAACTGTAAATCTAGGTCCAGAATTGCACTTAGACTGAGATCAGAAGTGTTTCAATGCCAGGTTTTAGTTCAGCCCAGTAATGCCACAGCCAGGATTAAAACTGAGTCTGGGTTACTCAAAAAATGGAAAGTTCAGAGAAGAAGAATTTGGTTCAGGATTTCATTGCTGTGGGACAAGGGATAACCTCTTTGCAACACAGAAACTCTGCAGCTGAAGTTTGAGCTGTAGCACACCTAGTCCTAATTGCTGTGTTGCTCAGAACAGCGTGTTTTCACTCAGTTTGGCACCTCTCTGCACTCCACGCTCAGGCTCCAGTAAGCTCAGCAAAAACTGGAGACCTCATGAATAGCTCCATGCCAATGAGAACTCAGACCCTTTTTTTCAGACATAAAGGGAAACACAAATTTTGGCTTATTTCACTAAAATAATCTAAAGTTGAGCTCTTCCCTTTGTTGTCGTTGTTCTGTTTTGTTTTCTATCTCTGCCTTGTGCAGAGCACCAGCTTTTTCTCTAATAAAATGCGCAGAATGAAAGCTGAAAATCTGATGAAGCAAGAAAACATTCAGTTAGGGGAAAAAACTCTGAAGAAGTAACTTATGAGAAAACTTCAGGTGCTAGCAAGCACTTTTTAAAGGTGTCCACTCCAGCAAGACAGAAAGTTTGGGGACTTTAGACAAGCCAATCCACAGACTGACAGCTTGCTAAAACTAGGTTATGGTGTGCAAAGGGTCTAGAAGCCCAGCCTATTCTGGAGCTTGCATCTTGTCTAAACTCAAGGAGATTTATACCTCAAGTCTGTGACCGTGCTCAGTGTTTTGCGGAAAAACAGAGGTGAGGGCCGCACTCTCTGCCTACTGTCACAGGTGTGATACTTTAGGCAGCCCAGCTAGTCCAGTGCTTCCCTGAGCTGCAGCCTGGTGTAGGGAAGCCTCCTGGAAGTGTGGGTGCTCCTGGTCAAAGGATGTGCTGAATTTGGAGTCAGCAGGGACTGCTGCCTGCAGAGCTGTGACTGATTATGAGTGCTGATTTCCAAAGGCAGACTACTAGAATACTGGATAATGTAGAGCTGGGGGTAGTTTTAGTTTCTCCAGTTTTTTTTTTTTTTTTTGTCTTTTCCAAGTCTGTCTGCCAGTCTTTTCCCAGAAATGAAGACAACCAAGGTAGTGTTGTCCATCCATGCTCTGTCTTGACTTGTAATTCTTATGCAGGAGGGTCCAGGCACTGGACTCTTTCTCTTGCCCTTCCACAGACCATTTATTTTGCACCAGAGGAGGGATGTAGCATCGTAAATGCACTGGGACAGACCTGGCAAAAATTAATAACTGGCTGACAAGAGAAGCAGAAGATAAATTCCTCCTAGTGGTCATCACAGAAAGCCGATGTGATTTCGTTACTGTCTGAGGAAGGAAGTAGCAATGCATGGAGCGAGACAAACGGTCCAGCTGGAACACCTGGACACCACAGTCACTTTCACCAGCGATCAGATGACAAAGTGAGCTTTCAAACTACCGCCAAGTATCTTTCAAACTGTTGTTCCTTCAAGACAAAAAGACTGGCTTTGCAAGAAGCCTGTTGGATGATTTTGCACTCTGACTGTGGGGTATGTGTCCTTCAGTGTGCTGCACTATGTACATACACATATTCCTCAGGTAAAACTTCCCATAAATAACTCCTTGTCAGCATTCCACTTCAAACGATGAGTTTGCACCAGAAGCACCTTAGCTCTCCATTGTGCAGAGCAGGATGAGCAGCTGCACATGCTTGCAGCAGCACTCAGAGTGGGATGGATTACAGCAGATATTCACTTTGAAGCTGGTGTGTTTCTTCTCTTTTGGCTTTCCCAGAGCAGCCATGCCAGTAGGCACCATCTGGTCCTGATAGTCTTCAAAAGATGCCAGGAGGGAGTTGGGTAGACAGTGTGATTTGGCTGTTAAAGGTAAAGAAATGTCTAAACCTATGGATAATTTTAAAATTCGTAGCCTGTGCAGAACTTAGGGTATATAACATTAATTTGTTTTACATGCATGTGCAAAACCAATGTATTTCACAGCTGAGCTGCCAGGAGAGGATGCTGAAGGTGGTGTAGCATCCTGGTCTCTGTAGGAGTGGTAGGTTTGTGTGGAAGATGTGCATCCCAATTTCCTTGCCCAGGGCAATGGGGCTCTGGGCTGCCAACAGGCATCACTGGGAGACTTTAGAACTGAAACTTTGCTTTTTGTCTTTTTGTGTGGAGTGCTTCTCAAAGACTAGGTTCAGTTTAATGGTCTCTCAGGCAAAACCAGAAATCATTCCTACTAATTGCTTGTGTGAATACCATATGCAGGAGCTGGAGGACACCATCATAAATATTTGTGATAGATGCTATACAGTGACAGTACATGAGAAGAGTGTGAACTTAATTTTCTTAATAAAATCTTGCCAGTCCATGTGAGAAAGAAAAAATCTTTTCAGTTAGGAAACCATCCAACTCTGCATGGTGCAGTTTTATTACCATAATCACCCTTTCACTGAGTTAATTCCATGGTTTACAAATGTGCTAAAACCCAAATAAATGATCTAAACCATATCGAACCACTTATAACTTGCTGAAGCTTTTGAGAAAAAGCTGACATTCAGAAAAAATCCCCGTTGAAGGGTTCCAATAAAAAATTCCACCAAAACAAGAAATTAAGGTCAGTGTGGACAGCAGCCTATTAAATCACTGCAGCAAGTATTGTTGTTGTGATGAACACCCTAGATAAGGTGTGGGTACTAAAAATAAGCCAGAGTTCCTCGAATAGCTGTAGAGCATGTAAATGATTTAGGAGAGAGGCTACATTTATTAACTTGTTTATTATAACAAATCTGGTATGACTTCATGCTAAAATGTTGGCAGGGTGTAATTCTTCTCTAGCTGAATACACTGAAGTTTATATGAGAGATTGGGTTTTTTGGATTTGAGCTTTCATTATCCTGCAAGCAATTGTAGCTATGCACTGACACCGCTAGGATGAGAGCAATGATTTAACATGATAGTAATAGCAATACAGTCAAAGCTCCGTCAGAATTTCCATTTTAAACTCTGTTTATTTAGAAATAATTTTTCAACCAGTTAAAACAGCGTCAAGCACAAACTTGGCATTTGTGTCAGCCTGGATGCCTGGATGTAATTACATTCTTCTATTAAAAAAAAAAAAAAAAAAAAAAAGAGTATCTTGATTTTTTTTCATTATTTTGAAAACAATTTTTTTCTTTGTTGTCGTTCTTGCTGCCATTGTCCAGATGAAAGAAGTTTAATCTTAGAAAACACGGCTTTGCAACCACACTGTCCATAAAGAAAACAAATTGCTTTTGGCATTAAAAACAGATGAGCAATTTAGGCCTGGATGAAGCTGATCCTGGGGCCCGGGGATCAATGGGAGCTTTGTTATCCACACCACGAGATGCGAGAGCAGCCCTGTGCTGCGGGAGATGGGAGATCTGAGCTCATGGTATGCACCCCAGTTTTACCCAATCCACATGTCATTCCCAGGGGATGGAAAGGAGAAGGAACTCCCCATGCTGGGAGAAGGTTTTATCTGCACATCAGTAGTACATCCCTACGCTCAACATGCAGCAGATTCAGGTATGGAAAGCATTCTTGTTGCGCTTCCTGGACCTATGGACAAAAAGGTAAGTCCAAATGCAGGATGTAAGCTTGGAGATGGCGTGGCTGTGGGGTCCAACCCACAGCATTATTCATGATGGGATAAATTCAAATTCTGCATTGGAATTTGATGAATTTTTTTAAAACTTCAGAATTAGTCCAACCTTTGAAGGATATATCTATGAAACATCCCCAGACAGGAAAAAGAACAAAACCTTACATCAAAATGAAGCCAAGATTGAGAACATGAATCTTTATTCAAAGGGTAAAAAGCCCAGTGTGGTCATACCCTAACTCAAGCATTGTAAAGCCCAGTCAAGACTACACTCACAACAAATCCAAATGCATGAAGGGAAAAAAAGAAGGGCAAAACCACCCAGGCAACATTAATACTCTCTGAAATCAAGTCAGACTGCTATTTCAGAGTTTATGACCTTAAATGAGAATGAATTGATATTAAAAGCCTCATTGCTTTTTTAAAATGTTCCCCCTCCCTTTCCCTTTCCATGTGCCTGGACTTCAGGGAAGAATTAAGACTCTTCAGGTGCCTTGAAAGTATTTACTACCTCTGACGCATAACTTTAATTTTGATTTACCAGAGTTTAAAAAGTCAGTGCAGAGCTGATGGCAACAATTGTGTCAAGGAAATGCACAAACTTTGAGCTCGGATGACTCATTTGTATGCTTGATTTGTGATTTAGCAGCAGCATATTAAAGTGGTGATACTTCTAAACGCAACTGGAGTATTTTCTTTTCATAAGGTTGTTTAATATATAACAAAACACAATAGAAACAAGTGGGAAGCTTGTCTCATTGATTTTAATGGGAATTTGTTTCCCAAGAAGAATTTGCTGGTTCAGTATTTTCCTAGTTGTGCAAAAACAATTTGCGTGGAAAATAGATTTGTTTTACTTGGGCTTTTGATGCTGCAGAAAGAGGGAAAAACATATTTTGGGATTATTGTGGGGCTTCAAAAAGCCAGCAGTCCTTTGCTGTGATGACTGCAGCATTTGCAGAGTTGACAGCATTTGCAAAAGCAGGCAAGTGCCTCAGATCCCATGGTGGGACAAACAGCAGGAGTCACGTTTTCTGGAGGAACTAACTCTGACTTTCTTGCACAGCTGGTCAGCCCATGGCTGCAGGCACATGACTGGAAGGAGTTGAGCTTGGGCATGGGTAGAGAGAGAACAAACATGTTTTCATGCACCTCAGCCCCTGCTTCACCATACACATTGAACATACAGCCAGGAGGGTCCTGAGGAAATCAGAGGCACCATTCCCCTCTCTCATTTCAGACCACCCTGGCACACACCTATTCCAACAGTGCTCTAAGACTTGGGATTTGAGTTGAAATATTGACACAAAGTGCTGAAAAATATCAGGGCTTCCAGGTCAAATTTTCCTAGGAAGGGAACGAAGTTGTGCATCATAATGACACTACATAGTATTGTGTAACTCTCTTTGGAATGAAACCTCCTCTCGGCCCTGAATTATGTGGTTCCTGATGTGTTTGGTGAGAGTCACATCTTTCTGTGGACAGCTCTGGCAACAGCCACACCGCTGCCTCTTCTAACCGGCATGTCAGGTCCCATCCTGCTGATATCTGTGGACTTATGTCTTCCGTCATCTCTCTTTCCCTTCCTGCCTCCCTAGATAGAGACACGACTTTGACTGTGTCCCACACCTACAGCACATCTACAGCTTTTCTGGTGCCAGCTGGCAGCAGTTGCCTCCTCAGTTTGTATTCACTGATCCTTTAGCTGAGTAAGGACCTCAGGCAAATATCGGAGCCTGGTGGACACCAGCCCATTTGGTCTCCCCAATAACATGCTGGCACCATCCCTCACCTCTTGCTGGAGTTGAGCAGGAGCCCTGGGATCCTTCCTGCCCATTGCAGCCCCAATTGTGCCCGTGTACACCCAGGATATCAGTGTGGTCCCCTCCTTCTGTTTTCAGGACAAAGCCACCCAGTGGAGCAATACTTCTGCCTGTGGAGCTCTGCTTCCCATCCACTGGCATGGCTGACAGCACTACTCCCAGTTTCCAATGGGCTGTGGTTTTAAACAACTCTTTCTTCATTGTAACCTCTTTTATTTAATTTAAGAAGTTAGCAAAAGACACTGGTGTGGTAGATAGTGGGCAGGAGCAGAAGAGATGGGTAGAACTTCATAATCTTTGGACTTCTTTCAGGTTTACAAGTTGATGAAAATCCCGGGGGAGCTTTCCCAATATTGTTTTCATACTCTGTGTAACTGGAAAAGTGAAATTCTTCTGAATGAGCAGGATGAGGAAAATACTTAACTCTGACGATGCTGGGAAAATTCTGGGGTTATTTTTATCCACGCATATAATTTCTGGTCGGAAAAAATTATTGCCTCAAGTGTTATGAATATGTGAATTTCTTATCTTCTGTTAGAAAACATAAGTACTGGCAGGAGAAAGCAGACTTTCTTCATTAGTGCCAGAATATTTAACATAGGTTCCTCAATATTGGAAAAAGTAGTCAGAAGAAAAACAAGAAAAGTCATTATCTAGTTTTTTCCCCTTTTAATAACCTTTTCAGTAGCACAATGCATTCAAAGCTAGGCACATTCCCCTCAGTGCAATATGGTCTCAAGACACGATTTAGATGGAAAATTTAAGTAAGATTAATGCAATTTATTATCCGCCAGGATATCCCTACAAACCACACTGCTTGGCTGAATTTTTGATTCTCAATCTAATATTTCAGATGAGATTTCCAGATGGGTGTCTTATTCCTCTATTAGTTTAGTGAGGGTGATATAGAGTTTGTAAAACAGGAGAGGTTAAGCTAGTTTTAACACTTGATTAATCATTTAAATTACTTTGTTACTGTTTGAATCCATTGACTTTTGTTTACCAAGCAACTCCCTGAAACCCAAAGCCAACAAAAACGGCAGGCAGCTTTCCAAGTTGTTAATTTATTCAATGAGTTCTTCAAAGGAGTTCTAAAAGGGGAAAAAAGGAGCAAATTTATAGTTGCATTGAAAGTGTCGAGCAATTCTTGTTCATTGCTTGCTAAAAATGTCTACGTTTTTATGACTCAGAAAAAAAGCCAATATTCAAATATGCTGGCCAGCTCCTGGAGACATATATTTTTTTAAGCAAATCAAACAAGTGCTTAATAGAGCCTGACTGCATGTTCATGCAAATGCTGATTGAAATAAAATCAACTCGTGTGACAAGCCACACATTTCTCTGCTTTTTATGTGCAAATGTGACTTCATCTGAAGTAAGATTCTGTTCCCCCATAGGAAAATTCAGCGGGAGCGGGATGAGGCCCGTAGGAAGTCAAGAGCACAGGGACAAAGCTTTTTCAAATGCAAGTATGAATGGGTGATTAAAAAGCCCCCTTCAGTTACACAATATACATGTGTACAGTTTGCAATTGTCCTCTGGGGAAAGTGGAAAAAAAAATCCCAAGCCCTAAATCATGAAAAAAAGTCCAGCTTTCGATTCTGCATATTACAAAGTCCAAGTTTGGTAAATTGATTACAATTTCTTTACAGAGACCTATCAGGAATAAACCACTAAGTCTTAGACATAAATTTGAATTCCAGAGTCTCCAGCTAACCCAGCTCATAAATGAATTCCTAAATGCTGACTGTGCCAGAAGACCCAGTGCTGCAAAACCACTTGGCAGAAGCCATTAGTTTCAATGAGATGAACTGCTCTATTTAGCTCTCATTCAAAACTTTACAGAAATGCCAGATTTCCATAAACACAGGTTTCCTTGAATTTCCAGGGCTTTGATTAACTGGTAGATGAGGGTGTCTTACAAATATAGATTTGTATGCAGAGTTCAGCTCAGAAAGCAAGAGAGACTGGAAACGGACTATAGGCTTTTCTTTCTTTCTGACTTTTTCTCTTCCTGAACTAACAGAAAGCAAGAAAACTCCTTTAGAATATTTTGGAACTGAGGCTTCAATAATTAGTAATTACTCTGTGGTTTAACAAGGTTGTAGATCATTTTCCTGCCATTTATATCATTGTGTGTTAAGTTTTTTATGACAGATTAATATCCTTCAGCTTTTACAGTATGGTTTTAAAGTATTGAAGCAATGAAAAACTAAAAGAAAGAGAAAAAAAAATCCTTATTTTTTTATCTTAAGAGAAATCAATTTGTGAAATCTATTACAGGCAAAGACTACCTCTTTTTTCAAGGGACAATATTTTAATGTTGCTTTTTCTTCTTCTTCTTCTTCCCGGTACTTTTTGTGACCCACCCATCAGTCAGTTGTGTTGAGACCAGCAATGATCTTTGATACATTTGAATTTATGTTTACGCAGGTTAGGTGAGAGGCAGATTTGGTGGTTTGGTTTTGGGGGCTTTTTGTTGCATTCTGGGTTTGGGGCCCAGTTTGGACCAATGAGTTTTATAGCCTGGATGGATGAGCATTAAAGATTAGAAGATCAGATCCATCTCTCTCGCCCCATGTAATTTTTCCCCTCTGCCAGCAAATGTTCCTAAAAAACTCATAATCTCTATAGTACTATGGTGATCATCATAAATCTATGAATAAATGGCATTGCAAGCAAGAGTGCAAGAGCAGCACAGATAATAATATGCAACTATGGTTTATTAACCTTAAACCCTCTTAAATCAGTCATGGAACCATAGCAGCCAAGAAAACTATTGTGGTCAAACGCCATGAACTCCAGCTTGTTTTTAACACTAGGAATATTTCCTCTCTTCTCCAGCTTTTCTACAACATCTCTGCCCCCAACCAGAGTTTCTACAATAAAAATTTTAGTTTATGTGCCTGTTTTTCGGTTAGGCTCTGGGAGTCTGATTCAGCATTTTTTGTTTTTCCCTTTTTTTAGGAAAGCGCTGGCTGTGTGGGTGCTGAGCCACGGAGGCTGTGTGTGGCCCCGCGGCTTGGCGCCCACACAGCTGAGTCCTGCTACAGCTGGCAAAAACTGCTGGGATTTCAGAGCTGCAAAGCACTACGTTGGGCCTTTGGCATTACCCCACCCTTCCTGAGCATTGCCTTTGAATAAGCCCGTATCCTTTGGCCATCTATGGATAACGGACTTTCCAGGGTATTCTGCTTGGCCGACGAATGAAAAAGGTTGTTGAAGCCTGTACGTGCAGAAATAAATGTGGTCTGGCTTTTCATTGAGATTTCCCCTTGTTTGCCATTGGCTTTTCCTATAGGACTTGCTACCAAGAAGCCGGGTTTGGGTGTAGGAGATTGACAGGGATTGTTGTGTTGACAGAGGTGGATTCAGCCAGTGAGGAGAATGCTGCCACCAGAGCAATCAAAGCAAGCACAGTGAAATCAACAGAAAACCCAAGGCAAAACTAAAGAGTATTAAATTAACCAAACTATGCAAAAGATGCTAAGAAGCTGAAGACCTGAAAGGAACTGGGAAAACAATGAATGATCCTGCTGAAAATGAGAGCTGCAATGTGAAGATTTCAAGAACTCCAAAAATGAGCTGAGAAGTTTGATCTCAAACAGAATGGAATAGTGATGTTTATAGAGCACTTAGAGCCATGACATGTATTGGGATACAAAATCCATGCCTCAAATATTCAGACTTCAGGTCGGGATAAACATAATATTGAGTATAAACTTCAATTTGACTATTGAAACTACATGGTCCTTTTTACCAAGGAATGACTGGTGAAATAGAAAAAAAAACCCTAAACCCCAAACCCCAAAGATAATTTACTACTGTTGTATTATTTCTCCTTACAGAAAAATCTAACAGGAAGAAACCACTGAAACATAGTTTAGGTCTGAAGAACCATGTTTCTTGAGTATCTGTAAATCTATGAACATCCGGCTGCTTTGACTGGTTTCTGTGAGCTCTAAAGCCCCAGCTTTGATGAAAGGCCACACACAGATCACAGACCCTGCAGAAGAAACCTTGCCTTGGCATGGCACAGAGGCTGTTTGTCCATTTGAGACTTGGTGTCTGAGAGTCAGCCACAAACCTTGTCTTTTGTAAGAGAAATCGACCAATTTTTCTTCTAAAACAGTCAAAGCCAGTCCTGCTCCTATAGCCAACAGTCTAGTGTGCAGAGCACTCAAACTGGGGCATCTCTAACAGTGCCTTCCTCACCTGGGTAAAACACAAACCTGTGCCTCCTGTAGACTCTGGGAGCAACTTCAGCAGAGGTGCTGAGGTTTGTTGTAAGAGTGAGCCTAACAAGGGTTAGGCTGACCTAAGGGCCGAAGAGCAAAGGCACATAAGGGAAAAATCTAATCCCTATTCTGAGAGCTGGCTGCAGGTTTTCCAGTGCAAGCTTCCCTCATACTGCAGTGCTACAGGCAGGCTTGTGAGCACCATCTATCTATTATCAGTAGCCAAATCACTCTCTGCATTGTGGAAGCAATGGGTATCAAAAGGTTCTTTGGAGGAGTTTTGAAAAATGCATAAATTGTTCTCCCCACTGAGCAGAAATATGTGGGATACCACCATCACAGTATTTAGTACATCATCTATACCGTCCACAGGTGGCATAGATGGCACAGAATTTCCTTGACAAGGATTTTGTGTCTCCCCAGGATAAGGAGGCTTGTGCAGAACAGAGGGAGTGGACAATAAGAGGAAGTCAGAATTTGCCACATATGACACCAAACAAGCCATTATTTTACTTTGTGTGTTAAATCTTGTGCCCTGCCAGCTGCAGTCTCTCCCAAAATTAGGGGCACCTGGCATGTTACACTTCTTATACTTGTAGAGAGATGCCAGTGACAATAGATTATTTTTATTGTGCAAGTGCACTAAACCTAGTGAAGTTCCACAGGTATGCAGGTGTGCAAGCACAGAGGCACGTGCACATACACACAGAGATGCAAATCCATTAGTGGGGCATTTGTTTGAGAGGGCGATCCAGCTCACTGTTTAAGGAGAGGGGTGGGGATGTCTTCACACGTAACTCACTCTGAGGAAAAAATCCTTCAGTAAAATTCACACAAAAATTTATGATCTAAAAATGGTTCCTAATGAAATAAAGAGAAAAAAAAGAAGGAAGAAAACCACAATTTTCAGTTTTTCTTGCACATTTGAGTACAAGAGGAATTCTGCCAAGAATTTTTATTTCAGATAACGGATTCCAAGACCCCATTATCAGTGTGGAGGAATTAATACCCTCTGTTCATATTTTTGCCAAAACCAAATGTGGAAAACGCTCAAACCACACCTGTTTCAGTTCTACAGCACATACACTTCTGCTTGCCAGCTCCCTAGCTGTTAAAATTAGTTAGGGGATTTCTGATACTTTTTTTTTTTTTCCTTTCTAGTTTGTTTTCTTTTTTAAGGCAGTTACAGGACAACAGTAGCAAGGCTATGTGGTTAGCTCATAGGGATGTGAGAGGGAAAGCAGAAACACTTTAAAACTCCAACAGCAGTTAGACAGAGGAAGATTTGGCTCTCATATTGAATGTCAGTTAATGTGAGGGTGCTACATCCATGCTGTGGGCATCAGGGAGGGAATGTGATCACTGCTGATCCAAATGGGTTTGCTCAACTCTCTTTTGAGGTATTGCCTGATGAGGTTCAGCACAGCACGTGAGGATGTCCATGTTGTAAAGAAGGACAGAGAAGGAGAGGTTTTTTGAAAGAAATACTCAGTGTAAGAGACAAGAAGGTTTCTGACAAATGGTGGTGTCATTCAGATACTTTAGGGAAACCGATTTTGCTTTTGGAATGTTGCTTTTGGAAATGCAACAGCAGTGTTCATTTCAGTGCCCTCCTGTCTCTTCAGGAATGCAAACTTGAATTTAAAAATTATCCTGTGTTGTACCCCAGGCCCTTGTATCAGTCAAGTGGATAATCACCCCATTAGCATCTTGGACTGTTGCTCAATTCTCTACTAGCCAGTCACTGGCCTTCCATGTTCCTAGTGAGCAAGTGAAATCTCCCTGGTGACCAGATTTGAACGAATTCTGTGCCACATTATATAACAACCAGGACTTGTTTGGTGGTCCCCCTAAAAATTTCTATAAAATCTGCGATGTCTATAAAATTAGGGCTGCAAAGCAAGATTTTACTTCAGAAAAAATAAACAACTTTCCCAGGAAATTTTATTTTATTTTTAGAAAATTGCTGTCTTTAGTTTGCCACATGATGTCTGCTGGAAATGCTCTGCTCTCTTTTACTTTTGTTTACACTCTTTTACTTTTGTTTACACTCATACTATTCTCAGAATTTTCACAATATTACTGTGATTTACCCTCTCCTATGGTAGGGACCTTTTGCTATTTTAAAATAAAAACACAAGGTGCCTTGTGCGTTCCTCCACAAAAAACCGTTCTCACTTTGTTTGCATTGTAAGCAACAATTAATATAATTAAAGAAGCTCATTATTCACAGGTTATACAAAACTCTTAAACAGAAATTTACTTCGTATTTCATGAAAGAAGCATATTAAACTCACAAGTCTGCAAACTGTGAAACACTGAAGGAAAACTGGGGAGCATCAGTACAACAGTATTATAAAGGCAAGGAAAACATATTTCTGCAGAATTGTTTTCAAATGGTATTGGCATTTGAATTCAGAAAGTTCAGATCTAAAGAACAGCTCTAAGAGCCAAACGCAAACCAATTTCCATTCTTTAATGTGTATTTCTCAAACAAGCAGGCCTTTTCCTTTTCTTTTTAATTTGAGAAACTGAATCCCACTGTCTCTTCAGTGTCTTCCCAAAATGGTTAATTTAGAAATATCCAAGGGTTAACTTAATTGCTGTTGTAGGTTAATGAGTCTGGGGCTGGGTGAGTGATATTGTTTGCAGATATTTAATAGGCTGTATAAACACCTGGCTAATTTTTTCTTTCCTGAAACACAAAAATTTTATCAGTCAGCCATTTCTCCTGACTAATCAAAAGAGGAGTTTAGAGTACCCCACCTCCCTGCCCATGCCCTTGACGATGACTGCTTTTAGGGCCCTGATGCTCAGTTGGCTCCTTACACCATTCAGCACATCACACGCTCTATTATATTGTGTAATTTTTGAAAGCCCAGAAGTCATGCAGTAGTAGTCAAAAGCCTTAAAATGTCTGTTATATTTATGCAGTCATTTTTATCAAGCAAGTTTATAATCTCACCAGAGGATGTAATCAGATCTGTCCAAAGAAACTGATGTTCATAAAACAATGTTGGCAAACATTATTTCTTTTCCAGGCTTTTACTTCTTCTTTGATTATATCTTGTGTCAGTTTTATTACTGGTTCTGCAATTGGAAACCCACAATAACAGTGCTATAATGTTTCACAAATCTGCTCATGGTCAGCTCTCCTGTTGATTCAAACTGTGAGCTTTAGCTTTTTTTTTTTTTTTTTTTTTTTTTTTTTTTTTTTTTTTTTTTTTTTTCTTCCCCCAAGTATCCAGAAGTTATTTAAGTAATTTAGGAATCCTCTCAAAAAATGCATGTAGAACCAAAGCAGGACACTATGTGCTGGCACACAGAGATCAGTTATGGCAACAAAACAATTTACCACCCACCCCTTGGCAAGTTGTCTGTGCAGTGTGACCGTGATGGGACTACCCTGAGGTTAGAGTTACACCACATGAGTAGGATGAATTCTCAGCTCCAGCTTTCCAAGGTGGTTATAGTTCTTTGGCTGAGGAATGGCAACTTCGTTATGGTGTTGCCACGGTATTGTGTTGAATCTGCAACAAGGGGTCACTTACAAAAATGGGGTACAGGCTCCTAAGTCCTTTAGGTTCATTAAAAGTGTATCCACCACCTCATGCAGTGATCCCAACTCACACAAACACATGCAAATACTCTTTTTTCCATTGAGTCAGTCAGGCTGTGTAGCATAAAGGTCTGGTAGCTTTGCTACTGAGCAGGTATGTCCATGAGCCAGCAAAACACACCTGGCTGTACAACCAGATGGTTTCCAGAGCTCTCCTGCATATGCACCACGTTTATCAGAACTGTGAAAATCACAGTGGTTCTTTTTAAAATCCTGTTTCCTTTCTTTCCTGGCTATTTATGCAAACAGCATTTTGAAAAAGACACAAAAACCATTTTTCCTGGCAAAAGTATTGGAGTTTTTTGTTTTATATATTTTTTTTTTTTACTCTATTGGTTCAGGAATGCTTTTGCACTTAACACTTCCGTGAACTTTTTTTGTGACACAATATCTCATCTGGTAGGTCCATTCTGAGATGGCTGGTTGGCGTGCCAAATACAAGTTCCAAACCCTATCTTTCCCAGGTGCTAAATTACCTTTCCTGATAGTCTGAGCAAAATCTGGGGAGGTGTTTGGTTGAGGCTTAAACGGTACACTCAGATCCCAGCCATTCCCTCTTCCGGACACCCAATAGTCCTGTGAATATTCCAAACTGATAACGTCGATCTTGAACGGGAGGTGGTCTGAGAAAGCATTTTTCTCTGAATTTTCCTGAGCTGAGATCAAATGCGGAGGTTGTAGGGGAAGAATAAAGAGCAGAGGTCTGTGTGGAAAGCCAGGGTTGAGGATGTGCTCAGGCCACAGCTGGAATGGGATAACTCATCTTCGAGCTTTCACTTGAGCCCAGCCTGTGCTCTGGCACTTCATATACAACTTGTTGTGACTTCCAAAGGGCACCTCATGGCCCAAAATGCAGCACAGAGACCATCCAGGAATGCCACCAACAGACCATGAACTCAGCCAGGACAGTTTTAGCTGGCAGCCTCCTGGTGAGGGGGCCCAGCTTTCTGCCCTTTTACCACCCCTGCTCTCTGCCTCATCCCTGCAAATCAGCAGTGCTGTCCTTCCTCTCCCTGACACAAGAACCTCAGGCCAAATCTTGTGCCAGGTACCCTGGGCAGCGAATCATCCAGACACCAGAACCCTTCACTGTGGGTCCATTCCCATGTTCTTGGTGGGAAGAGATGAGACCATTGCTCCTCAAACAACATCTCCAGCTACCTGGGCATCTGCCCTGATTCTCCTTGCAAAAAGAGAAGACTGCTTGGCTTTTATTCTTGGTGTTTTGTACTCTGGTTTTTTTTTTTTTTCACTAGTATTTCATGCTCTGATACAGACGTATTTCTCCAGAAAAGCTTCTGTGCATCAGGATTTCTGTGTTCATTTATGACCTTAAGGGAAAACATCTGTTGCTCTCTTACCATTTGTCTTCAGCTTTCCTCGTAACTGTTGTTTTACTTGTGGTATCATTGTTCTTTCTGTGTCCCCACTATCTTTCTGCACTGTATCTCCCTGTCTCTGTGATAGGTCACATGCTGGTGTCAGTGTTTTCCGGGACAAAGTCAAAATCTTTATTTTTAGGAGGTGTTTAAGTTAATCTCTTGTCTGTTACTGTTCTTTGGGGTTTTAGTGTTCTGTTATCTTGTTCCAGATTAAATTTTCTCTTCTGATATAGTCCCAGAGAGATAATGTACCTCAAAATTTGAATTTTCTTGTTTTTGTCTGCAATGGACAATTGTCTGGACTTTCTCTGGCTTGCTTTTTAGCTTTTCTAGCTGCATTATTGGTGCCTTGGTGATGTTTGTTAACAGCTGTTGTAGGAAAATACTGTAAACAAAACAGAGGCCCAGATTTATCTGATTTATTCTGTCTCTCTAAGTGCCTTGTCATTGTTTTGTAAAGCCAGTAGGGAGAAAAAGAGGACAACTGAGATCTTAAGTGAATGAACTTGTCCTCACTTCTCTTTTGAATAAACCACCACCAAATTACATAGTGAGACTGTAGCGCAACAGTGCTCCTCACTGAGGCAATTCAGGAAAAGGTTAGGGTTCGATGAGTGTCAGTCAAACCACAGAGGGAAGATATAACCCCTACCAAGGGTGCCACTGAGGGGTTCATCAGCACAATATCCCTGCACAATCTCTCTTCTGTGTTTTATTGCAGTAAAGGAAGAGCAGGGAAACACATAGACAGAAAGCCTAAGGTCAGCAGTGTCACCAGCTCGAGTCAGTTCTGTTTTGCCTTTAAGTGACTTTACCTGAATTAAGAGGTGAATTCAATGCAATTCCTTGACGTTTTAGGTGCTACCACAGCGATGTGAACAAGCTATGTCTGGGCTTTCAGTGAGTGATATAGACACTGATTTCCAAGCATGTTATCAAGGGCTTAATATAATTAAGGTACAATTGTCAGTGCATGACAAAATCAGATTCTCTTGAAAGAATATTGTTATATTCTCTGAAGAATAATGTGGGCAAGCATGGTGCTTCTCTATTCCAGTTAGTAAAATACAGAAATTTGGTTTCAGGAAGTGCAGTGCAACCTTTTAAATGCACAGAATTTAGCTGAGTATAAACAAAAGGACAAATTGCTTGGAATAAATGATATTGATACCATGGATCTTTACAAGTTCAAGAGTAATGACAACAAGACCTTTAAAGACAGCTCAACTGCAGGTCTTTGCACATCCCACATACCCTTCAGCTATCTATGATTCTCTCAAACTAAAAAGGACGCTTGTCCTCTTCTGATTACAACATCCTTATAAAAGGCAAAATTTACAAACCACGTTGTGTCTGTTCTACAAGGGGAATTGTCAAACATCACACTGCCATGGCCTTTCACCCCTGGATGAGCTGTAGACAAAAATTTGGATTTTGTCTTTGCAAATGAGGAGAGGCCTTACATGGGGTTTGAACTCCTCCATGCTCTGGTCTCAGGGGCTCTTTTCCTGTGAGATCAAATGCCTTGCAAGGCTGGTCTTCATGTTATTTCCATCACTAGATGCTGCTTGTGCTCTGCAGGCTCTCTAGTGTTTAATTCCACACAGGAGCCAAAAAAAGGATTAGATTCTAGAGGAAATCTAGAAATGTTCATGTCAGTCCCTTTCTTCCTAAAGTTATGGGAGAAAATGACAGATGCTGTTGCTGAGACACAAGACAGTCTCTGATCTTAATACACAAAATGTTTTTCTAGGGATCTCCCACAGCCTTTATACAAAGTATTTTCAAATTTCAAGCCTAAGTTGTGAATAAAAATACTTTTCTAGATTTCCTAGATGGAAAAAAGTTCCTTACTGTGAATCTCTGGTGGTCAATCCTTTTCTCTCTCATAGTTCAGCAAAATTCCACCTGAGTGGCGCAGCAGAAGAAACCCCAATTTTATCAAAACAAACCTATGAAACTCTTTTAAAGATTTTAAAAAATCTTTAAAGGGGAGAGACACCTGCATCCACTCAAAGAGCCCCAGCTGAGTTGAAGACACAGACTGTGTATTGTGGAAGTTCAAGACAAGCAGTGAATGATGAAAAACCCCCTCATTTAATTTCTTGGCTTCTGCAGTCTTATCAGAGTGCTCTGCCCAGCAGAACTGAACCCTGTGAAAAATGTATATCCTCAAGTTCAAATGTGCAGTGTAAAACAATATCTAAAAGAAGTTAATTCCATCGCTTGTTCCTTAAATAGTTTTCAGTGCGAGAGATGGTTTTATAATCATGTGTCTATGATCAGAGACTTTTGGATAGACACCAAATCAAAACATCAGCAAAGAGAATGGGGTGATGTGGAAAACTGATTTATTCATTCAGAGTCAATAAAGTAAGCATGCAGTAGCTGGATTGTAAATAGCCCTGTGGAGAAGATTTATAAGTCTTAACACAGGGAGACAGGTTTATCCCAGTTAAAAGCACATTTTGACTGGAAGAACCCTTCACCGTGTTTATAAAATGGGGTCTTGCATGCAATATGTAACCTTAGGCCTGTGTGAATTTGAAATGGGCAAACAGTGTCATCTGCAACCATGTTTTTCATCTCTAAAGTGGAAAGCTAAAATTGCCCTGAAAATATAAAAGAAGGAAGATAAAAATTCTAAGCAAAATAATTCTAGGCCTCAGCAGGAATATGTACAGTGCTTAAAACTTCCCTTTGCTCCAGATTGCTGTGTTTATAAATCAAAATTATATGTCCAGTGGGGAAAAGGGAAGTAAAACTGTTTCCAAATGAAAAAAGGACAAGTGATTCATTTCTGTTAAAATCATAATTGAAAATACAGAATGTAGAAAAGGTCTTGGTTAACTCTTGTTTTTATTTGTAACATTTGCTTTGTTGCAGTTAATATGATCAAGAGACTGAAAAAGAAACCATTTAAAGAAACCATTTACCACTATAAATCTTTCAACTATTTGAAAAATAATACACATTGCAGGCTTTCTGCACCCTATAAAATAGAGGTTCATCTTTACCAGGGATAAATGCACTTCCTTCGATTTCCTGATAGAACAGGCCCTTCCAGTATTTCATTTATTAAACAAAAAATATCTTTATTGACTGTAGTGTATAAACAACTCTGAAGAAACCCTAGTGAAATCTAATGAGGTATTTCCCTTTGCAGCATGACAAGGTTCAAATATGTGCATATGTGCAGCAAGGAAAATAAAATTGACTCTGACAATCAGATACCCCAGCGAGCTTCTATCTTTGCAACAAATGTGCTCTAAATTCCAATGTGCTTTGACAATCACCATTTATTTCAATGCATCCTCCCCAGACACTAATTCTTGAGAGCCAAATTCCCATCTCGTGGAAGTCAGAGGGAGGTTGGCCATAGGTATCAGTGTTGGAAAGATTTGATCCTTACTATGTTTAAAAGCAATCAGATGGATGCAAAATGAGAGGAAATGAATGTGTTTACCCCTTGAAGTTCCGAGGACATGGAAAAAGCATATGTCTGGGATTTTTATTTTGGAGCTCTCCCATGCTGACAGAATAACAACTGCCCTTCACAAGTTAACAAGATGCCTCTTCAAGGCCTTCACAGGCCATTTAGGGGTGCAGGCAATTATCTTCCAGTGCAATAAGTCAGATTCACCTCCCTAGGTATGACAAGTCCTTCTGATAGTAAAATATCGCTCCCTGGAGTTCATCTATGCTAGAGACTCTCCTAGGGTTTTGGCTAGACATAGAATGGAGATTCTTGCATTTAAAGGTGTGCTGCAAACACAGCCCATTGCATCAAAAGGTGGATAAGGCTCCCTTATGGATAGGGAAAACTTAAAAGCAAAAGTAAAACAGAACTGTTGTGGGCATCTCTGGACAAAAAGGGGACAATACTAAAAGAAGGGTTCTAGGGTGCACGTGAAATGAGTCCTTTTGAAATTCAGTCACTCATATGAGTTTTATTATCAATAATGAGATGTTATTAATAATGGTAACAAAGAGATAAGGCAACAAAAAGAAAAATAAGAACAATTATATTATCAGAAGTTAATTTTAAAAAAAACATTTTTAACATATGTTGAAAATAAATATAGATTCAGATGTTAAATTCATTTAAACATTTAAGTAGGTATCACTGATCTTCTGAGATGACTGTGTACATCAGCAGACTTAAGTCAGGGTGTCAAGATAAAGTCTAAGCAACCAGATTAATTCCACAGAGCCAGGCGTTCCTATAACTCTGGGAAGTCATATCAGTGAAGGAAAAAGTTCTCCAACATATCCTCAACTTCCAGTAACTTTGCCTTGCAGGATCAGCTCCTCACTTCCTCCATGTGACATCTATGACTGGTCACAGCTCAGCACTGCAGGACAAACTTTGGACATTTCCAGTCAATTCAGAGAAGAAACAAAACACAAAAGAATTATGATGAAACTGGGAACATCCTTCAGGCAATCCCACAAATTAGACAAAAAATAAAGAAAAAATGCTCACTATACACGGATCATGGAATCCTGGAGAAGAGCCAGTTTCCAGCAAGAGAACCTGGATATCTGTGAAGAGGTGAAAACAGAGAAAAATCAGTTCTTGCCTTTTAATACAGAAAAAAAGTTTAAGCAGCCCTTGAATTGCTGTTGATTCCTATTTCACGGTTTTCATAAACTCTGAAGGGATAGTCCATGTGTCTACTCTTGTTGAGGTGTTGAGACAACACATAAAAGGAAAAGTGTGACAATAAAGGAAGACAGACTCCCTTTCTCAGATGTCATATTAGTACCTCCAAGCAGCCTCTTCAGTTGAGGCCTCTTGTATTTTTGTTTCTATTCCAGCTGTTTGTCAGAATGATTGGTGGAAAGGTGTGACTCCAAGGAAAGCTGGAATTGCTCCTCCAGCTGTTGGGTTTATTAACTATGTTTTAACATGGGCAAAGAGAAGATCTTTTGAAAGAAAAGACCTTATGTGGCATATCTCCAATATGCTGGTTCCACCCAGCACAGTGCTGTGCACTGCACTGTTGGTCCCCCGCACTTATCTCTGACAAGCTGTGTAATTACTGCGTGCCCGACAACACTTCCCATTTCCTAGAACTGCCTCAGTTTAGAGTAAACTTATTTTTGAACAACTAGGAATACAATTACTAACACTTTCATCAAGTTGTTACCACCCACCAGGGGGGACACGAGCTCATGGAGTCGTAGCTCAGAACCATACCAGTTCCTTGCTGGTACTTGCAAGTCGCTAAAAAAACTTTGGGTGGGTGAGTTCTGGTTACTCAGACTGACTTTTGCTGTGCAGCTCACAGAGGGACATTAGTAAGTGTGCCGTGGATCAGGATGCACTTGGCAGGTGTGACAGTGGAGATGCTTTTCCAGAGACATAAACAGAAATGCTTCATCTTTTCACATAGTCAAAGCAGAGATGAGGAACTGGGTGACAGAAAGATTGCGTGACTTACCCGGGGTCATACAGGAAGATTGTGTCAGTGCTGGAAACTGAATGTGAAATTTCCAGCTCCCAGCTAGCTCGTTAATTATTTTATCATCTTCTGCCACAATAGTAAGATTACTGAGAGTGCAGTCATTCCTCAAATAACTGCTGGGAATGCTGAATGAGTCCAAGTGTACATAAACACACAGGGAAAGAGCAGATTTGAAAAAGACATGTGATAAGCATTGCACCCTAATCTGTATTTCCTCATCTATGTCTTCAAGTGGCCTAGTTGTAATGGTACTAACATTGCATATCAAAACCCAAGGCTAGGATATTCCAAGAACTCTGGAACACTGCCTTCAATATGTTCATAATGTCTTCTGTATACGGTGATTTCTGTCCTCATAAAATTGCGGCTTGTTTTTTATTTATGTGTAGCAACACACCCCTCCCCCTGAAAATATCCCCTTATTTCTCATCTTCTAGTCAACACATCACTCAAAAAAGTGAGAGCTTGTGGCACTCATCAGTTTTGAAGGTGAAACAGTTAATGCAGACTCCTACCTTAGCCAGCCTTCATATTATTTGTTACATTGCACTTCCTTCTTGATGTTGCCACCTTTATTTTTGCTTTGCTATCGTTGCCTATGCTTTTAAAGGTGAATCCATTCCAAATGTACTTGGTGGGGCTGTGCTTAATATTTGCCAGTGGTTTCAATAGATTTGAAGTAGATCTTAAGTGTCATAAAACCAGAAAGGATGAGCAGACTATCCAGTCTGACTTTCTGTGCAGCCCAAACGATAGAATTTCACTTACCAGTTCCATGATACCCAAAGTTCTTAACGAAATCTTTGGGATTTTTGGTAAACCAAACAAAGCCCCACAGAGGGAGCCTTTCTAGTCAGCACTCCTACCCAACCACGTTGTCTCTTGCTTTACTTTTTACTTTTGTAGTTGTCTTTGCGGTAAAACAGTAATAAACAATGCATAAAGGCAGAAGAGTATCAGCTGAAAAAGGGTCACTAGTAGTTGGACTGTGATATATGATACTCCTGAAAAAAAGTCAAAGCAATTTGGGGAAAAAATGGTATGATGAATTACAGGAAATAGTAAATTACAGAAAAGTGTATTCTCTGCTACTTTTTCATAAATCCCTTGAAACTATTGTCATGAGATGATGATTAGAAATTTCACTAACACAGTGGTAGAAGCAGTCTGACTCAGATACTGTATCTTTGGTTTTGTCTGCAAAACTTCCATTGTTGTGTGTGAGAAAAGTGCAAGAAAGTGTGTATATGTGAATTAACATTAATCCATGCAAACAACAAATAATTTAAACCTTGTCATTTTATCTTCAGATAAATTATTTGTAACTTCCAAGCCAGATCCATGGAGCTGCGCTCATACAGAGATCAAATTTGGCCTCCTCTTTTCATTATAAATCACAATTACAAGTAGCTGAATAAAATTGAGTAAATAATTTACTCTCTTATCAATTCTCTTTAATCTACCAATGTTTCCTTGAACACGGTTTTGTTATAGAAGCACCCTTAGGATCTTGGCCATCTATGTATAGCTACCAACCAAGATTTCTCCAGTGCTGTCAATCCAATCTCACACAATTTACTATGATTTTATCTACTGTTGTGCCCTTTTGTAAACAGACAGAGGTTGACAGTTCAGTATTTACTCACTTGTTCTCCCATGCAGCAATAAACTCAAGCAGATAGTCCTTAACATGCATTTTTGCTGGGGTCTGAAGTGCAAGACCGCAGTGCTTTATCTGTTTACATGGCATGAAACTCCTATCAGAGAGGTGCCTTATGCATGAGAGTACATTCCTCATTTACCCTCAGTTTATTTTTGCCCATCAGGATTTTATGCAGTGGTCCCTGAAATGGACAGAAAGGCACCTATTGACTAACTGGGTTTTCTATCATGCTTCAGGAAAATGAGGAAGGCATATTGATTTTTCGGTTTGCTGTTAAGACACATTTTGAAATTCTGTGGTTTTGGCTCACACTGTAGCCTTGGCAGGGGCTTCAACCTGCAAAATTAAAACCTAAAATGTGCCACTTCCCCAACTCACTGCTGTTCATTGCTCATACCAGGAGTGCTGTGGTTGTCCGACGCAGCAGCCGTCAGCCATCCCAGGCAGTTTTTCAGCTGCTGCTGTGGCTCCTCTGGACCCAGCCCACTGTGTGTCCGCCTGACAGCCTCCCACACCAGCTACACTGCATTCAAGAGGATGGCAGCAAGTGTGTGGTCTGTCACAGACAAAAAAATAATTTTAACACATTCTCCTTTTGTAAAGGAAGAGATCTCTGGTATTTCTCACAGCAAAATTCTAACTAGCTCCCAGCTTCCCTTCACTGACTCTGGGATTAAATGATTGACCACGCGACAATGTCCACAACAACATTTCCAAATCTAAATGCCAATGCTGGGATCCTGGGAGAATTTGATGGGAATTATGCCCTTAACTTCCCCCCTCTAGTGATTCATGACCACATAACTTGCATTCCTACAGCAATCTCACCTCAATTCCATGGGTGTGAGTTGTAGGCAGCAAAACCTCGAATCCAGCATTTCACTCAAGCTTATGCTTTATTTATAATTATATGAGTGTTCTGATTGCAGTCCCTGCCACAAGCTGAGACTCTCACATCACCTGGCATTTTGACTGTGCTGGTGAGTTGGGTCCTATTTGCAAAGCCAAGCAACCAAAGAAATTAAAAGTATGGTTTTCATAAATGCTTCAGCTGGTTCCTCATTTGAAAATGAGGCTACTTGCAATGCATGCCTAAGTAAGGATTATGGTGGGTTGCTATGGACACCAAAATTTGGAGATGTTTGCCTCAATGACTTGAACAAGGAGAAGTGTTTCTTACATGAGGTGTTAAATAAAACTCTCGAGTTTCAATAAATAAATACAGCTATTTAGGAAGTGGTGACAATGTGCAATCTGCAAAAATGGGAACCCTTGGAGGTGCTGTGGTAATAATGCAGTTACTTGAAGCACATTGAAGATACAAATATCTCTGTGGTTTTTTATTTGCTTCCACTCTTTGAGTCATTCTGAGAAACTTCACAAAGCTGTGCACATTCCAGTTACGGCCAAAACATGATGCACTCCTCACTGCATACAAAAAGCTTTACTCCAGAAGGCTACAGCGTGGGCTGAGAAGAAGTATTTTCCAGGCACTGGAAAATGCAGATTTGAAGCACAATGTAATGGAGAACTTTGTTTCATGTGTATAAAAGAAGAAGAAAGGCAAATGTTCTTGGCACAAAGAGACAATTAAAAAAATAGGGAAGTAGCTGCTCTCAAGACTGAAGCATTTCTGTCATAACATGTGCTGCTGAAGTCACCAAAATGTGGTGGTGGTGATGGTGATGTCCTAGCTGGGGACAGGCTGTTTGGAGGGCAGTATATTAAATATTTATTGCAAAATCATAAGCACAGACAACTCCCTCAGAGGGTTCACCTGAACCAAAATTAGTTAATGAAACAACAATTCAAAATAATTTTACATCCCCTGATTTTGAAAATCAAGGAATGGATCCAATTAAATTAATTTCCAGAAGCTACTCAAGACCAAGGTGGCACTGGAAAGGAGTTAATTCTGCCCTAGAAGATTCAAAGACAGGAGAAAAACAGATCCAAATATCTTCAAATATAGCAAACTACCAAAACAATAACCATGGTTTCATTTATATTGCTTAAATAAAGACAATTTTTTTTTTTTTGCTCTGGATGCACTGTGAAGCAGTCTAGTTAGTGATCAGGATTGTTAGATTATAGATCCAGATCTGCACAAAATCAGCTGTCAAATGCTTCCTAATGCCTCAGTTTATTCAAGGCCACAACTTGCCCCCAAACAGCCCATAAATATATCCAAGAATCATGAATAAAGTAATCGGCACAAGTAGAGATGCTCATGATCATTGCTAAAAGGCAGCACTTCTGTTATGATTTACTGAGACCCACAGGACCCTTCAAATTTAGCAAGAGTTTGCATTAGAGGTCTGACCATGCCTTCTCCTTCTCCTGTCAGTTATTTAGGTTTTTCTAGCTTTCCCAAGAGAAGCTGCTGAACACTCCCAACAAAGCCTGACTCTTCCCTCACTTTTCTCTGAGCTATCCATCTTCCAGCAAGCTCCATGCTGATAGATCCCCGATGTCGTCCATAACCCCAGAAAGAGCCCAAGGCTGCCACACAGATACAGGAATCTGCCCGAGGAAGGCAAGGTGGTGTTACCACAGGATGAGGGTCTCACAGGTAGTTTAAAATACCAACTTGGGGGGAGTGCCTTTGAGTCTAAAAGGAAATGCACTCTCTTGTGCAGGCAAATTAATACCCAAGTTTTTATAGGAGCTCAATTCCCAAAACCTTGTTGGTAGCAGTGCTAAGTACCACACACTATTTCAGTGAAAACCCATGCAACCTTTTCAGATAACAAAGCCCAAGCCTAATTTTCAATGCTTGCTGGACCAGGCCCAAGAGCTGAAATAAAGACCTGACCCCTGTGACACACACATGTGACCCATTCCTCTGACTGTTTGTGGAGGAAAAGGCTGGAGGTATTGAGCACGTCAACACTTACCTAGGTTTGGAGGGCAGGGTGCTTTCCCATAATCAGGGGGAAGTGTTGGAATGTGTTGTTGCTATGTTTTTAAAGTCCTTTTGAAACCGTGGCCCTGAGGAAATGAGGAAATACAGAAGATGAGGTTACATTGTTATTATTATTTCACATTTTTTGAACACAGGATTATATGGCAGGATTCATATTATATTAGCTTTCTAAATCTTTAAAAACACAGGGCCTACAGTGCACACTCAATGCTTTATTCATTAAATTAATGTATTTCTATTTTTAACAAATCCTGCCTATCTAGCAAGCATTCCTTTTTTTCTCTCTCGCTTTCTGACTCATACCTCATACTCCTTGGAATATCCTTGTCTGAAAACACACATGTGTAAACTTTAATAAATAAAAAATTTAATTTTTGAGTAATAAATCAGTTTTCTGCACTTTCCTTAGTTTTTGACTTGATGTTGACAGCCACTCTCTGACCAGGTTTCCCAACACCCTCACACAGTGACCAGCCACTGCCTTAAAAACAAGAGAGATCAGTCCCTTCAGACATCCAAGTGGTTGTCCTGTTTCCCAGAGATGTATTTTCCATACGTGAATGTGTTTCCAGGTGCTTCAAGTAAAAGGGGTAAGACAGGCAATCTCCATGTTTCCCCTGAGACAGGGAGCCTGAGCCTGCACCCACATACATCAATTTACGTGATTTTCAGCTCTGTTGAGCACAGTGGAATTGTTCCTGAGTTATGCCACTCTCAGGAAGATCAGAGGAAGGCTCATTAGGTTTGCTGTTCCCTAAATCCCAGCATAAGAAAGATTAAGATATTGCAGCACAAGAAACAATCTGTTTGCCACAATGACATTGCATTGTCTTTCCTTCTGGTATTTTTTTTACACAGATGTTAAATCTTCCTATACTGATTTCTGAAATAATATCTCCATATATGTATTTATTTTTTAAAAAGTCTTGTCTTTTATAGTGTATAATACATAGCAGAAAAGAGTTGAAGAATCTCACTAATGTTAATTAGCTGATCTGGCACTGTTTGTATTCAATGGAGGACCAGACTTGGTTGACTGCTTTAAAACATTTCAATGTTGTTGCTGAATCTTCAGGTAGCTGCAGGGACAAATGGAAATGACAAAATACGTCAGGTCTTTCTTCTGACAGCTGGCCTAGGAGTTGTTAGAGATCATCACTTGTCTGCCCTCAGATGTACAGTTCCTTCCTTTCTGACTATTGTCTTATCCTGCTGAGAGCTGTATTTGTCCTGATTTGACTCCTTGTCTCCCCTTTTCCAGTTGCCAGGGTTCTCTTTGCATCACTAGGAAATTTAAATTTTCTGACAGCTCACCATCCATCCCAGCAGAAACATATCTCTTCAAAAATCACCTTTTTCTTCACCCATTTTCACAAATGAGTGAGAGAGCGCAAACTAGTTGACTTCCAACTGCCATCACAGTATTTCCTTAAAACTCCTTAGGCAACCACTTTTTTAAAACATTGTAAATAAAAAAGAAATTCTTAGGATGATTTCTAGATTCCAATAACTGTTCGGTACTGCACATCCTGTCCAAAATACCACAATAAGATACATTCCATGTTGTTGGAACATGAACTACACACACAAGTCGATGCTCCTGCCCAGCAGAACTTCTTCCATACTACATGGGAAATCTCACAACATCCAGAGGAATCACTTTTCCACTCCTCTGATCCTTGAATAGCTACTGAATAAACTCCTTGACTCATCACTATGAGCCGAGCGAAGAGGACGGCCCGAGCAGCACTGGAGTGCAATGCTCTGCCAAGCACCCTTTACTCTGTGTCACAATGGCCTCTAGTGGATTAGCAGCAACTGACAGACAGCTGTATCATCCACCCCCACCTAAATTTCCTTTATGGTTCCCTTTGGGGTAAAGGGAGGACACTATGCAGACATGTGCACCTGCTGCATTTAAAGTTAGAGCTGCAGCAGGGGTGCAAGAGAAAGAAAACTACTGTCTTCTCCCAGATGCTTTATCAATATCCCCTTTTGCTTTATCAATAGAGGATAACTGGCTTCCTAATGAAAAAAAAATTCATTTCTAACAGGCTTATTTGGCTTTGACCTTCTGCTGTTTTTAATGCAACTTCATTGGTATTGCTTCTTTGGGTTTATTAAGAACAGTGACTACAAACTGAAGAGATGAGGAAAAATTCAAAGGAGAATGTGTTTTGAAGACAGCAAATGTCTTTCACAATACTGGCTTTTAAAGGTCCACTGTTATGTTTGTGAAATTTATGCTTCCTGCTTCATAAAACACACTGCCTTATCACTGGAGATTTTGTGCTATTTGTCTGGTAATGGCAGCGCAGGGAAAGTGTTGCCAGACACAGTTGTCTTGAACTTCTACCTGTTAATCTTCCTTTGGAGTCAACATGGACTCGTTTTTTAGTAGTGGTTCATCCATCAGAGGCACATTTGGGCTAAAATGCAAAGACCAGTAGTTCACCCAGGGTACAACCAGCACCATCCCCACCTCCAGAGAGCTGCTACAAAAGCAACAGAGACTGGACATAAACAACTGAAGTATTTTCTAATATGGGCTAGGGAAAATAATGACAGCTTTTCAGAGAGAAAAGTCAAATGAGCAAGCCCCTGTTTGTCAGGGTCCAACCTGATCAGCTACTGCAGCGAGGAAGGGTTTTCATCCCTCAAAATGCTGTACGACATTTCAACGTACCCCGTACACTTAGATAGAAACAGAGAAGAGAAACCCTAGTTTTGTTTTTAAAAAAGCATGCTTTATCGTTAGCTTCACTGAGGTCTTTGAAGGCATTAATCAGTCTTCTTGCAAGATAACAATGTGACTGAAAGGAAGGAGAAATAAGCTGCTGCTTTTGCAGCACTCTCTCCTTTCTTTGGCTGCGGGATCTCTCAGCTTGTTCTCAAAGGTTCAAGGTACAAATCAAGGTGAAGTATTGTCCTCTGAAGAACTGTCTACGGTCCCTCCTACAGCACTTCCCACAAAGATCAACATCATGGATTTCTTGTGGGCAAATCGACCATGAAACTGGAAGAGGGAGTAACCACCTGTTTTAGGTACTGCTGGAGCTTGGTGTAGTTTATACCTTGTAGGCACACTCACATAGAGCTCAGTCTTACACAAAGCCCTCTGCACTGCTCAGATTCAGGGAATCACCTACAGAAGAAGGCAAGCCCTTGAGGAAAAATGGCTTTTATCTTGGTTTCAAGAGCACGGAAGGGCTAACAGTTCACCAGCAACTGCTCCTGTTCCACAGCAGTGGTGATGGACACAGGGAAGCTAAGATGATTCCACTGCCTCTTTTCCTTGGTAGATTCTCTGGCTTATAAAAGGTGATTTTCATTCCCGTGCAGCATGCTTAGGTGTAGGAAACAGTATAAATACCTGTAGGTTAAGAATCTGATGTTAGAAACCTCTTACAACAGGTATATTGATAGTGAACTTTTCCACAGACCTAGGTGCTGGGGGAACTTGCTCTAGCACAGATGTTCTTGAGTTCCAGACATCTTGGGAATCCCTAGGAGCACGTGAGGGTCCTGGTGTGAGTCAGTGCACAGAGCAGCACTTGTACTCTGCAGAGAAGTCTGCCATGCCACACAACTCCTCTAGACACCTCCGATTGCTTGTAAATGAGAGAAGCTTGACTGCTTTGAGCAGTTATGCTCCCATGTTTGTCTGTTTTGTTATTGGCACAAGTTCTGTGCTCTGCTTTACCAAGGAAATAAACAACTAAAGCCTCACTTTTCTATCAGAGGGCCTCCGCAGCAAAAAGATAGAAGAGGAGAAACAGAAAACACACAATACAAAGGCAGGCTTGTGTCTTTGCTGAATATTTTTATTGTTTTCCCTGGGGGGCCAGTGGGTTTTTACACACAGCACTAGCACATTTCATTTTGACAACGAGTCAGACTTTCCAAGTCACTACACCTTTCACAACACACTGCAAACTGTCAGTGTGGTAACTTCCTTAAGTTTAATGAAGTTACCTTATGAAATCTCTTGACAGAGCTGGCCAAAACCAAAAATAACTAGAAAAAAAAAAAAAAGCCAAAAAAAA
>VZTJ01001001.1:283944-317135 GCA_013397795.1 Orthonyx spaldingii
TATAAAAACTCTGGAAAGAGGTGGCAAAAACAAAAAAAAAAAAAAAAAAAAAAAAAAAACAAAAAAAAAAAAAAAAAGCCAAAAAAAAAAAGCCAAGAAAGGCATAACGCTACTCAGAAAATAAGAGGAGTCCCTAATGAAATGTGATACATGCAGTCTGGAAAACTTCTGAGGGGAGAAGGAAGAGTTGTGTATTGACAAATGGTGCAAACTTCTGGCTAAGATTAGATTTCTGCAGGCTGGTTTTAGATAATTGGCTCAGTTTTCCAGTGGACCTAGTGCCTGCTGGCTCCCAGTACTGGCCCTGAAAGCCACAGGTAGATCACTAAGCTTGTGAAATTCAGGCACTAAACTTAAGCCTAAATAAAGTTCCAGGGCCGGTATGTTCTAGAAGACTCAAAGAATTGTTGCTATTTGAAGCCTAAATCTCTGGGAGGTTTTTGCAAAGCCCCAGGACTGTTTCTAAGCACCCATTAAAAAAAAAAAAAAATGAACTCAGTCTACCTTTTTTTTATGGTAGCCACAGGATGAGCATAGAGAGGTATCTTACCATTCACTGTACAGCTGAAGAAATTGCAGCATAACAGTGACCAAAATGAAAGCATGTCTGTCAGTGACTAAAAGCAGAGACACCCACTCAGACCAGATTAAAAAAACATATATAATTTAAGGATTAGCAGGCTAGCAGAGCTGGAAGGATTTCAAGCTCTTTACTGGGCTCAGGAGGAAATCTCTTTTAATATTCTGTGTCATTCAGAAGTAGTCAAGGATTAGTGGTTTCACAGGAATCGCTCAATACTGATGCATGAAAATGCTGAGGAAGGTCAGCACTACTTGTCCTGGGTGCTGCAGAAAGGAGCAGGTATTGCATCTTTATCTGTACTGTTTGAAGCCAAAAAGAATATGTAACAGGACAGACTCCTTCTGACAAGCTTTGTTTAAACTGGAACTTTGTTAATTTACAGATGTCTATGCTGAGAAAATCTGCTGCCTGCTATTCAGTGGTTTTTTGATGTACTCCCCCTTATGGTCTATTTAATTTTTTTTTCTGTAACTTTGTGTAGATTATTCCTACACAAGGTATCATCTGGGGAAATCCACATTTTGATCAATTAAGGACTGATCCTGTGCCAGATTTTCTGTTGCCTTCAACAACAGCAGGTCCAAGGCCCTGTTCATTAAAAGCTAGTTGAAAATTTTCAGCAAAGAGGAACTTTAAAACAAACAAACAAACTCAGTCTTAGGGGCAGTACTTGAGGTTGCTAGCAAATTAAATATGGTTTTGGTTTTTCAGAGGTTTTTGTTTTGTTTTCAGTAATTGAAACAACAGGGTTTGGTAGGCTGCTTTTTCTGGTCCTTGACTGTGGATGATTTCGCTGAAATAAAAAAAGCATGCATTTTTTCAGAGAAAAAGAAATTTAATTTCCTGAACAGTTCTATAAACGAATGCAGTTCCTGGTCTGGGCTAGAGAAAAGCCCTTGGACTAGTCAGGCACAAGCAGAGAACTGAGCCATCTTCCTGATAAAGTCCACTCAGATCTTGGAAGGTTGTTTGCGTACCTGGAAATCAATCCCACACTCTCAAGTTTTCAGGTGTCAGCAAGCGAAACCAAGAATATCTGGTTTCTTTTAAAAATCTTGTCTTCACATTTAGTCTCTGTTGCAGTAACAGCCATTAGGAGGAGGAGGAAGACGAGGTTAACAGATGAGCATGAATCAAAAATGGCCTTAAAGAAGATATCGCTGAAGCCCTGATTCTGTGCTACTGAAGTTAGCAGAATCTAAGCAAAGGGGATGAAGATGGAGGCATTAAAATCATGATCATCAAAGTCGAACTTCACTGTGCTCAGGAGGCAGAGACTTTATTAAATCTGAGGGAAAGGTAAGGGGAAGGACACAGAAGAAATTGAATGGGTTTCTGAGCAAGGTACAGCCCTCACCTTGCAGCTTGAATCTTCCTTGAATCTATGCATTTGTTTCATATAAGAGAAAAACTTTGGGTGAAAAATAGGGTGTGACAGCTTTCAAATCTGCAACCATGTGATGGCTGGTCCGGTCTTCAGCAGCTGCTTTTTGAGGAGTTTTAAGTCCATTCTCAATTTCTAGTCACACATCTTTCTTTTGATGATTTTCTACAGCTTGCTGACAACAACAGCACGGGCACGGAAAACTCCTGGGGCTTGGGATGAGTTCCCTCGGCAAGCAGTGAGTAAGATGGCTTTAGTGACCACAGCCATTTCTGTGAGCAACTCTGACTTTCTGTGAGTAACTCTGACTTTCTGTGCGTAAAAGGCGTAACAATTTTGCTATTTAAGCAGCAATGAAAAGGCTGCCTCTGTACCAGCTGGTTGATATTTGAACAATTAGGCTCTGTATTTATCTCCTTTACTAAACTCAATCATACTGAATATGATGATAAATAAACCCTGATGAAATACTGCCTCATTTGCTAAAAGCTTGTTTTAAGCATAGAAAGAGTTTTGTCAAGTGCTTTTTAACCATAGGGCTGAACTCCCAAGCCAGCAATATTTAAGGAACATTACCTTCCCCTGTTTTATTTAATCATTATCCTCTATTTATCACACTTATTCAACATGGGAAGGACCTAGTTTTATAACTTCAATTTAGCGCAGAAGAAGAACAATGCTTTTGAAGCCAATGTCAAGGCATAACAGAAATGTGACATGATCAAGCTATTATTCCACATGACACATAATCATAACTGCTGCTGTGGTGATAGTACTGAAAGCAAGGCAAAGGAGACAGAAGATAGCTGCCCAGGGGAATATTTGTTATTGTGTGCAAGCTTCCACATCACGTGGTACAGAGCCCACAGATAGTGCTCTGATGGAACTCTGTCAGGAGTTCTGCTAGGTAGATCCTGGGACAAAATCTGACACTTAAAATATATTTTCTACTGACTAGCTCCAGACCTTTAGGAAGACCTTCAGCTTCTCCAAGTTAACTTGTACTTTCCATTTTGCTTCACAAATCCTTCTGTTTTCCTCTTTTGTTATCTGAATGAATCCAATCCATGGCACTGAGATCTGGCCAGATGGATTAATTCAGGAGAACACGAAACTGTGTATGGTTGTGTTTATTTGTGTGCAAAAGTCTCTGTCCATAAATTAAAAGCCTCTAAAAGAAGCATGAGCAGACACACGTACTCTCACACACACTTATGACTTTTCACACCCTGTATAAGAGAATCTCAAGCACTTTACAAATCTTTAAGAGTGCATTGCACTCCCTTAAAATGAGTAATGACTGAGAACACATTTGTAGGACCTCAGTTTGGCCTGCATCACACATCACATTTCCGTGTCTGCTCCAGGAATTGCCCAGTGGGATTCAAGAAGTTCATTTAGTCTGGTAGAAAATCTAGCCAATTGCTAGAAGATAATCAATTGGCCCTTTTGAAGTACAAAGAAATGCAAAGCACCAATACTCTTTATTCCTTCTATGAAGTTTTGAAATTATTATTTCTTCCTTGAGTTTCTTGTATTAGCCTTTCTCCTCTAAACTGAACATTTCCAACCTTTACAGCCCTAGCCTGGATAACGTATTCGTGTCCAGCATCAAGTTTATATCTGTTATGATGTGAAGAAAAGATAACATTTATTTAAAAAATATTAAAAATACATTAATTTCGTATAGAAAGTCAGTATTTATAGGGCGTGCTGCAGAATTCCATAGGAGGCCTGAACTGAGGGAGTGCAACATTAGCAGTTGGATGTTGTACAAACCAGCACTCTTTCAGAATCAATTTGTTAAATACCTAATTAATGACTTTTGAAAAACTGAACCTAAAAGTTTGCCTATAAAGCAACACAGGAAATCTGTAATAGGGTCTGAAATAGTTTTCCAGTCTTTTCTATTCCACTGCTTGCTGTTTCTCCAAAGCATTTGCAGGTCTGAAAACCCAGAGACAAACTCAAACAGAACTCCCTCTCTCACATGGCAGCTCTTGACCATAGAACCAGTCTCTTCAGGACAAAATGAAGATGGGACATGATGGCCCAATATATCTAAACATAAAATGGTACCTGACTTTTTTTATTAATATTTTTCATCTCAAACAAAAACTTAAATGGAAGACTAGCTCAATCTTTAAATACTTCCAGGTAGGTTCCATCTCATCAGAGTTGGTGGAAAAATTCTTAAAAATAAGTATGGAGTTAAGGTGACATATTTATGAGGTGAAAAAAGCAGTGGAGAGACAGTCACAGGGATCTTTGTTTATTAGGTAAGTGTTCTCACGCTCTCATGACACCTCACATTCAGGGCCCATTCTGGGAAAAACCCCAATTTGGAATCATGATGCACTCCTGCCTGTTACAAGAAATCAGTTTACCAAATCTTATGTTCAAGATAAGCCTTTTTTATTGTTCTTTTTGGACTCAAAATGCCCAAGTGACTTCAGCAGGTGTTTGTCCCATAAATGTGAGGAACTTCTTTATATTAAATTTGGAGGAAAAGATCGCAATAGAGCCAAAGTCAAGACAAAGTCAGGACAAATAAAGCCAAAGTCGACTTACTGAGGAAATGTACTAAGAAAGATTTAAGTGGTGTAACCCTAGGTACTAATAACTACACATAAACCAAATTAGAGGAGATTTAAGTATTTGGGGAGCATGAGGGCTTTGAAAGGCATAAATAGACTTGCATGTCACGTTTTGATCTGCTAGACCAAATGATGACATTTGTTATCGAAAGTAGTTTTAGGGAGCAGTTTTGTAGCAGGGTAAAATTTAGATGTGATTTCTATATGCGGCTTCCACAGCAGTGTCTTCCCATTCCTGCCTGTGTGTGACCACTACTGACCTTCGGTGCAAGTACCACCTGTGTTTTTGTGAGGTACCCCTTAGGTTATGCACATCATGTTACCATGGTTTAGGGTTGTGTCGTACAAGGTTCTAGGCACCAGGAGAATTGAGGCCATTCAGCATTTTATAAGAGAGAGTGCTAAAAGTGGAAAGTTAGGGTTTTGCCAAATGGCAGATGGTAAATCTGTGTTAGAGAAGCAGCCCTGCTCTGCTGGTATTCAGAAAACTCTGAAATCAGTCCTTAGTTATGCTACATGTACTCATGTTTGGATACTTCTTACCACTTGAATATAAAGCAAGATGCAATAAATATTTATATCCACTGCAGAGCAGAAGTGTGAGTAAACTCCTATCCCAGAATCTGCCTTAATGGCCCTTCTCATGTTACTTGACATTTCTTGCCCTATTTCTTCATCCTAAAACACTGCAGATACTCCTTTTCATATCACTTGCATTGGTGTGAATTTGTCATTTACCACAAGGGTCTGTTACAGTGAGAGAAGCATCTGTTTCCTCATGCATTTGTAGCTACACTTCCTAGTTTGTCTCTGCTTGCAAATTTAAAAGAGGAAAACGACTCTTTGTTTTTATTACCAAGAAGCCTGACAGTTCTGTGCTAGTCATTAATGAAGGGTAAAGTCAAGGAGCCAAATGAAGATCTTATTAAGAAAGACCCGTGGGGCAAAAGCAATTTTTTTTTTCCTAGGGAAAAGTACATCCTTGGGAAATAAGGATTTCAGAGGAGTTTTGTCACTCATAAAGAAAGCGTTCCTTTCTGATGAAAGGTGATCTTTCTAGCAGATGTGCTGTGAGGGTTGGTGAAAAGGCTTCATATTTCTCTTACTTAGCAGCATTTTAATGTACAGGAATAGGTAAAATACTAAATAGATTTCAGATTATGATGACTACATATTTTTGGATAAAACAGATGAATAATTCTCTTGAGTCTGAGCCTGATCTTCCATCAGATTCACACTGATATCAGCAGAGCTACTTCTGTTTTTTGCCAGAAGCACAGTCACATAGCTGTAGCCAGAGGTCTGGAAAAAGCTCTGAAAATTTTCAGACAGAAGCTAAATTCATTCTCTGGCCCATATTTCAGTTGTCTTAGATTTCACAGTTGCATTTGGATTCCTCTTGCTTTCCATTACTCTTAATGCCCTACAGTTTTGTAGTAAGAGAAACCCTCTGTAGTCCCCTGGCCCAATGTCAGACCTGCCTTGGCACTGCCCTCTCCCCTGTGAAGCACATGAGCTGAAAGAATGTTGTGGAGACGACAAGAGAGGATCTAGCCTTGATATCAAGGTCATAAAACGAGGATAAGGCACAAGATTGTGGTCAGGTTGTAAACACAAGAGCAGCAGAAGCAAGGGAGGGTGAAAAGAACAGTGACTGAGGCTGAGCTGAAGGGGCTCCAGCACCTGGGCACTGCATTTCTGCCTTGCGTGGGTGCAGGGCACCCACTGGGACCTCCTGGAGGCATGGCACCCTGTGAGGCTACCTACCCTATCTCCTAGGGCATTCTCAAGTCTAGCTTCAAGCCCTGGACTTCAAGTAGTTCTCCAATACAGGACCGGCATTGTTCAGGCTGCATAGAAGGACTGAACCCATCTATTGTGTTCTTGATTCTTACATCACTTCCCTCTTGGCCTGGCATATGTGTGTGAGCCAGTGCCATAAAATTTTGTTCATAATTTCTGAAGTGGCAAATCTCTGGTATCTCTACCTCCATACATACACATATCATTTGTAATGAACCCATATTTTCCTATAACTTCACCATAAGACTTTGGCTCACTTCCAGCAAGAACTTAAATTTGCATATTGCAGTCTGTTTTAGTCTTCTTTTTCTCTGTTAATTCTTCCCCTATATGTAAGTTCAGGAGGAATAAGTTCCACAGCATTTTGTTTAATATGAGTGCAATTTCTTACAATTATAGTGCAAATCAGTAAGAAGAAAAGATTCTTTAAGAAGAAGATAAAAGCTACTGCATAAAAGATTAATTTGCACAAATGTTTATCATCTGGAATATCATCTGCCTTTCCTTTTTTTATATATACTTTCAGTGCAAACAGATGTCTAAGGAATCCCCCTTTTTTATATTTTTCAGCAACATGTTATAGATATTCTATGTGCAGTGAATGGAAGAAAAGCAAAATTGACTTTTGGCAGCTTCAGTCTATCAAGTTCATAAACTTTACTGTGTCTGTCTTGTCCAAGATTAGAGACAACCTGCTCCAAGTCAGTTTCCCATTTGCACTTAATTAGGGAGTTCATTTTAGAGGTCAATGAAAAATAGCAGAGTACGTCTTCATAGTAACTCTCCACACAATAAAGTTATTTCTTAGGCACTTGTCCAATTTTCTCTGGAACAAGGGTAAAAAAAGTGGGGACACAAAATAGAGTTATTGGATACCTTATCTGGAACTACCCAACACGTTGTCCATTATCCAAAGAACACATAGTACATTCTGGATCTAAGGAAAGAAGCCAAACATTGCATCTTTTCAGACAATTTTCCTATCCGCACAGCTTCATTTTCTTTGACAACTAAGACAAATGCTTTGGAAATGTTCTGAGAGGTAGGAGACAGTCTGCACAAGGAGTTCTCAGTATCAACTGTACTTAAATATATTCAAATTGCTGTGGGTAACAAGGTGTCCTTGTGGGAAATGCTGGAAGGGATTCATGAGGAAGCAGCAGTGAAGAGAGAGTTGAACAACACAGGGCTGTCTCACACTGCATCAGGGTGGTGGCATTGTTGGCAGGAGGAGGAACAGTTGAAATGATGCCCATTAGCCACTTCATAAAGTTCCTCAGAGGCACTTCCAGCATGAACTTACTCTTGTCAAGCAGGTGAGAGAGTGGCCAAGTTTTGAAGATGTGCCTGAACGTCTACCAGAGTCTAAGGGTGCATTGATCCTGGATTTGGAGCTGATGTCAACTTGATTTTTTAAGTTTCTTGAAGAAAAACTATTTTGTAGAGTATGAAATGTCCTCTTAGAAGAAGACATTCCCAGCAATTGTTGGTCAGACAGATTCTACTCACACACCCAGTCAGTACAAGAAACAACAGAGTGCAGGGACTTGACATGAAGTACTTGAATTTGATCTGGGTGTGGGGCAAGGAATAAGATAATTTATGCTTTGTCGTAACCAATGACCAATTGGTTACAGCTTCACATACATGGAAGTATGATTTCTTGGACCAAAATTTGGCCAGGTAGGTACAATCTTCACTTCTTTACTGTGGTTCTTGCAACCATGAAGAAAGAAGGAACAAGCTGAGAAAAGTCTATAGCCTGTTGGTTAATGAAAGATTTGAGCAAAAGTGGGTTATCATTGCCATACATGCCCTGCTTTGACATATGAATTACGGGGTTTTTTTTGGCATTACAGAAGATATATCGGACCTGTGCAGAACAGAGAAACACAGAATCACAGCATGGGTCAAGTTGGGAGGAACCACGGTGACTCATCTGGTCCAAGCTCCCTGCTCCAGCAGGGTCATCCCAGAGCACATGGCACAGGATTGTGTCCGGATGGTTCTGGAATGTTCGCAGTGAGGGAGACTCCACAACCTCTTTGGGCAACCTGTTACAGTGCTCAGTCACCTGCAGAGTAAAGACAATTAATAAATGCTCAGACAACTTGCACAGTATCCATATTACTGACTTTTGCTACACTGAACATTTTACAAACACATTTACTTGTCATTTTAGATGACATTCTTTTCTAAAGAGCTAGTTTTTATGCCATAGAGGGAATGAATCTTAATTCTCTTTGGGCCTCATTTTTTTGTCTCTTTACAAAGACTTTAGCTAAAAGTTCCAGTTACTTGTAAGCACATGAAACATAGAAATAAGTGTAACTTGTACCACTGTCTCAGGCTCCTGCCTGACAATGGTTTGCTCCAAAATGGAAACACAATTATGCATACAGAAATTCAGCAGCAAAGGCCTCAAAGATAAATCACTTGGAGACAAAGGCAGCCTAATAAGCTGTGGCCAGAGGAACTTGATGGTTCCTTTATTTTTCCTTTTTTTTTGGTTTTGTTATTAAATGGAACACAAAATAGTAGTTTTATTTAGGACACTGAATCAAGGCAGGCCATAACTGTTGTAGGTGCTTCCCTAAATCAGGTTTCATTTTCTTTTTTGGCTCAACATAATTCCTTCTGAAGAAAGGAAGAAAGACGTAAAGAGTGGTTCAAATCATCTTGCAATGCTGTATCACATTTCAGATCATTACACTCTCAGTCATGTCAAACAAACAGACATTTCAAATTGATCAATGCAGTAATTGAAACAGCAAAAAGAACTGGAGGTTATTTTGTCAGCAATAGTGTTCTTTATGAGACTGAACAGTGATGCCTTAAAATGGGATGTATCCAGGGAAAGCAAGCTTCCTGAAAATATTGTAGCCATTACTTTAAAATAATATTATTTAGCCTTCATGCTCTATCCCTGTGGGTTTTCAATTCCCTTGAAAACCTTCTTTCCAACACATCTTTGATCCTGGTCTCAAAGCCCTGACATTTTCGTTTTAAGAAGACTGGATATACAATGGACTAGTCAAGAACAGAGCTAGGTGACCCAAACTGGTGCAAATTGGTACTACTCCATTGCCCTCCACACTGATTTGCAGAAGACAGGGATCTGGCTGAAAGCCTTGCAAAGCCTGGCTGCTTTGCTTTGCTATTTCACACAAGCACTTACTTCAGTTTTAGTCTTACTTCCTAAGGAAACGGAGTTTATGCGATTGTGTTCTCTGCATGTGTTTGTGGGTGTCAGTGCACGAGTGAGTATTTGCTTGTCCTTCCCACCAATTACTTTTGAATCTGGCAATTCAACTCAAGAGAAACTAGAGCAGGCAGGAGATTTCAAAGAGAGAAAATTCCATGCTAATGTTTTTATTGAGGAAAAGTCTAATGAGCTGAGTTCTTGTAGCATTCAAAAGATTTGCACTGGCAAGGACTCCTTGGACTTGACTCTATCAATTCTGGACCTCTCAGACTAAGTAGGTTTGCCACATCAAACCTTGAGCATTCAAATCTCAGATCAACCCTGTTTAACTGGGCCAGTGTTTCTGAAGACCTTGGTAAGCCTGGTTTTCTCTATTTGCATCAGAGCATATGTATGCTAATTATCTCATCTGTCTGAATTCCTTAATCCTCACCTGGCTTCACAAGGTGAGCACCACCACTGAAGCTGCTCCCTTTTCTTCCAGCTGTTGAGCAAAAACAAAATCAGGCACAGCATTTCCCATGGTTTTGTATTCAGTTGCACTCATGTTCTTCTGCTCTTGCCAAGGCTCTCAGACAGAGAGAGCAGATGACAAAGGGAAAATCATAGATGAAAAGTCACAAACAGTCTCATAAAACTATCCTTATTATTCCTGTAAAAAAGTAACAGTATAAAATGATGACTGCTTCACTGTTGAAACTTTGTGACAGATGAAGTGACCCTTGTAGAGGGGTATGTAGAGGTAGCAGGCTTATTGCTTAATGGACTGATGCATTTAGCAAGAGTGAAAGAGAACTGGAAAAGAGAACAATGAAAATTATGTGAGAAAAAACTCTTACCATTTGCCAAATAAATAAATAAATAATCTTTGTGGTTGTCAAGAAACCCCCACCCCACACCAAATAAAAACCAAGCTGTTGGTTAAGCTTTTTTTGATAAATGTGAAATGGGGAAGTTATGACAAAATATAAATATGGACGTGTAAAATATACTTGACTAAAATATGATCTAGAACTGAACAGTAATCTGGTATGCAAATGATGTATTTATGAGATTCAAAAAGCTGTGGGGAGAAAAGCAATTTTTTCTACCTCATTGAAAAGATAAGAGCAGGTGGAGCTCTTCAGCAACCCTTTTTATTTACTTCATGAGATAGCTTATGCAAAGAAAAGAAAACACCCAGAGCACCCTGACCCACAAAAGGCTCCTCGATGTGCAAGGCAGGCCCTTTCTGTATGAAGCAGCAGGTAATGACAAACTAAACCTATGATACTTTCACATCCTGAAGTGCTTTGCTGAACTGGGAATCAGCATCTTATGGAAGCAACCTTTAGATCACATGTATTAAAAACCTATGGACATCATTAAGTTAAGACTGCAGCACAAATTAGTCCACTTGTGAGGACTGTCTGATAAGGAAATAGGTGTGCAGTGTCCAGACTGTGATCCCCTCTATTGAACTTACCCCTCTACTGATTTAAGCAAAATATGAACAGACTTTTTTTGTGCATAGCAAGACTTGCTGACTGCTCATGGTGACCTCATCCACTTGGCAGACAGTTAAAACTTTTTAAAGGGCCTACAAGAATAGTTTTATGAGGTTGTTTGTGAATTAGTATCATTCCTTTGCCCTTTGCCCTCCGGTGTCCTATTTAGCTTGGGCCTCCTGTTAAATATTGGACAAAAGGAGCTCAAGTCAGCAGAAAACCCTGGGAAGTGCCGTGCCTGCCTTTCCTGCTTTCTACGGTCATAGGTCTCCTGATTGTTAGAGCTTTGTGGATGGAGCTATGCCTGTTAACAGCAGATAAAGATGTACTCCTTTAAATCATGATGCAAAGTTTGTGAACACAAATTTTCCTGTACCTTGTGACACAAACATAGGTACAGAGAAAAAACATGCAGTCTATACTGAGATGTGTCAGGTCAAATTTGACTGAACCACTCTTTGTATCCATAGGTAATCAGTACTTTTATAGAAGACCCAATATTCTCACTGTACAGAAAGGGAAATTGAGACAGAGGAAGATGAAATTACTTGTTCAGCTTGGTCTGTATGTGAGCAGTTCCTATTTCAGAAAGAACAAAAAAGTTTGAAAATAAAACTGAATGCAAACAAACTGCAGAAAAAGTATTTTATATCTCTTTTAAAAACAAAGAAATGCAGGGAGAAGTATAGTGTTTTAGCCTCAGAGCTTCCTGGACAGCTGGACATTCTTAGGATGAAGAAGGTACAGATGATGCAGGTGTTGGCCTCACCTGAGCTGGGTGCTGAGAAACCTCAGGTCACTTCTTTATTTTGCTCTTGATTTTCTGAGTAACTTTCAGGACCTATATTTGTTCAGCTCTGCAAACAGGGTTTGAAATTAAAGGTACCAAATTACTTAAGGATGTGAGTTTTCACCTCCCTGAACCTCAGCTCCCCTTGGATGTCATGGATGTAGTTACACTGCTGTACCTCACAGTCATGTCATGAGTTCAAATATGTTAAAATACATTTTTTGCCTTAGATTTGAAACTTGTAAGGTTTCACATCGATAAGAAATTTGCAGGAGTGAAGGCACAATTTTCCACAGTTAGCCAGCCACGGTTGGATATCTAGAGATCTTTCATCAGCAAATATTTAAATGCACATTAACAATGCATGGGTGCTTTGGTGTGACTAAGAACCTCAGAAAAAAGATAAGAATATTTGTCCAGATAATAATCCAAATTACTTGGAACAGCAAAACTGAACTATAAATTGTCAAAGTTTGGGGGACAAAATTTCTTGCAAGATGCCCAATGCTCCCAGGAAGAGGAAGAAAACAGACTGTTTCCTGTTGTGGTTGTCCTTGCAAAGCAATGCAAATACTGTAACAAAGTTGATAGCTTTCATAGCAAAACTCATTGCACAGCAAAAGAGTCTCAGTTCTGCAGGAAATCTCTGAGATTCTCTGAAAGGTCTATTTAGATGAGAAAAGATAGGGCTTGAGTGAGTTAAAAATACACTGCGGAATGCAATCAGTGCAATGTTATTCATTTTGATATTAAACGAGATTTATTTGACAGTAACACCATATGCTCAGTGGTGCTGTCCACAAAATGACAATTCCATTTTGTAACAACTGTTGAAGTTCAAAAATTGTTTTCATTCGGCTTTGGAATAAAAACAAAAAAGCCTTTCAGATCTTTATGGAATGGAATTGCACTGAAATGGTTGATTTCAGATAAAAAACCCAGCCTTTTCTTTTGTAAGGACTTTTTGCTTCTAATGGGTTCCTTGGTTACCCAAAGGAGGACAGGAGGAAACAGCCTCAAATTACACTAAGGGAAGTTTAATTGGATATTAGTAAAAATTCTTCACTGAAAGGGTTGTGAAGCATTGGAACAGGCTGCCCAGGGAAGTGGTGGATTCATCATACCTGGAGGTGTTTAAAAGGATGTGTGGATGTGGTGCTTACAGACACAATTTAGTGGTGGTGGCCTTGGCAGTGCTGGGCTAGTGTTTGGATTCAGTGATCCTAAAGGTGTTTTCCAGTCTAAACAATTCCATGATTTTAAGGGGCAGGACCTTGGAAGAAGGCTGGAAGACCCGGGGCCTGGATAATCTGTACGTTGTCAGAAGCCCTGATACTATTCAGGAGCATTGCTTGGTGAAGTGTCAACCTGCTGAAAACATTTCCATCAGCACTAATATTTCATTCTTGATACTATGAAGATTTTTTGTATTGATCAGGCATGAATGTAGTATGCAAACTTTGTAAAGGATGAGACTGGAGCACTTCTCTGATGAGCAGAAGAGAAACTGAGGATTTTGGCAAAGGGACAGCTCTGGAAGTAGCTGAAGTGAACGTGGCAAAAGTTGGGTGCTAATTGCTAAGATATCCAGCACTGAATGTCTTGCAGTGTCAGTGCTCAAAAACATCAGGACGGTTTTAGAATCCAGTGGATTAGAGGGATGCAGCCTTTTACTCTCTACTCCTGAGGTTTTCTTTCACATCAATTGCAGATTGAGAAATGTAGGCACAAAAATAAACAAATACCATTTTTCCATTAAAAAAATGTGGCAAAATACTTTCTTCCTCATAGACAGTTGAAAACCTGGGTTTTCATCCAAAATACCAACAATTGTGAAAACTTCAGGTCTGGGGGGTATTGGAAAGAAGAAAGGTTCAATTAGGAAATGCCGCTATGACATCTTGTGGGGATTAGTTGCCTCAGGTGTTTGTTCATGTGAGTGGATGAGCACATTCCCAACTGACTGACACTGTGCATTCCTCCTAACCTGCAAGCATGCCCTGTCTTGAAGCAAGAATGTCATGGTGCATTGTGGCAGTCCTCCCTGAGGGTGATGTTGGAGGTAGTATTTACCTGGGACTTCTAAATCCTCGAGAAGATTGAGGCAGACAAATTACTGTTCCTGAAAGCTGACAGCAACATTTCTTAGGAACAGTTAAAAAATTTAGCAGAAAGTATATATTGTGACACCAAAAAAAATTGGTGAACATACAATCTGAAAAATTTGTTTGACAAGGAATGATCTTTTTTTTACCAGTTCTGCAAATAATTGGAAATCTGTGCTAAGAGATTTTGCTGCTTCTTACAGAAGCTACATGTTACCAATGAGACTTCAGCTCTTTGGGCTCTCAGCAGTGCACTTTGCCTGCAGGATTGTGCCTTTCCCCACCTCTCTGCTGCCCTGGTGCTGCTCACAGTCAGACACAGGGAGCCCTGTTTCCCAGAGCACACGCAGGCACACACGCTGCCAAGTTTTTAGCCAGACCAGTTCAACACTCTTGGCTCTGGCTGTCTCAAAATTGGGCACATATGGTTAATAGGCAGCTGCACCAGTGGAAGAGTGGTACTTGCTTTGAACTGGCAGGTTACAGGAGTAGAAGAATTTGGCAACAAAGACCCCTTTTGGTGGTCTTGTGTGTGTGTTTTCATACTGTGTTCAGTTTCTCAGCAAAGCACAGAGACAGAGGAAGATGCCTGTACACCCTGCTCCATCCTGCCAGGGAGCTGGGATAATGCCTGGCCCAAGGGCATTAGAGTGAGGACGCTGTCACTGGTACCCAAGGAAGTCCAACCCTTGCAGGTGCAGAGAAGATGGGAAAACTCAGTTTGGCTGGTGGAGAATGTGTGTGTGTGTGTCCTCAAACTGCCTAATAAATACATCCATTCAATTAAGAGGAACAATGATTCATTAGCAAATCAGGTACTAAAAAATTACTCATTTAAGACAATCACTGCTACTTCCTCAGCTTTTCACTTCATTGCTGCTTATGCAAGTAAAAACAACAAACTAAATGGAGACCTTATGGGCACCAGGGACCAATTAATGCCATGTGACTTCCTCCCAGGCTTCCATGAAAAAAACTGTATTATAATGGTCTGTGATATTAATATCGGCTTTGGGAAAGTTAGGCAGCAGCTCCATAGGGAAGGATGTAGCATGAGCAAGCACTCTGGAATGTGCAGTATTTGACAGAAGTTGTATCTTTTTATAAGTTACATCTTTTCTTGCTATTGAAACAGAAAAGTCAGCTAGAAAAAAAAAATCACCTGAGGGAATCTGAGCAATTTTTTCGGGGGTACCTTTCCGGTATCTGTTGGAATAAACTTCAGAGCCTCCCTGCTTTTAATACATTTATCAGTCTACAGATAAAGTCTAAGGATTTTTAAATTCTGAGATGAGTTTGGGATCCTAAATTTATACAGCTTTGGAGTTCACTTTTTAGGTTTTGCTCCCTCACAGCATAAACAATTTTGAGGATTTGCTTTTAATCTCATGGTTATATGGAACCCCACCGGATTTTTACTGCAGAGTGTGTGGCTCATGGCTGTGAAGAAACAGTACCTCAGCAGATATAACTGCTAAGCTATGTGAGGACTGCTTCACAAGAAGAAATTACTTTTCTTCTTAGGCTGGCCTGGCTGGTTTGAAACACAGTTCTGCTATTTCAAACTGCACCTTGCACTGAGACATGCAAGAGATGGAACTTACTGTTCGTCTTACATCGGTGATGTACAGGTGATGCAGAGAAGCCCTGGGCAGAACCTGTGGATGCCAGTGAAGCCAGTCTGGGGCAAAAGTAGCAATCTCCCCATCTCAGTCTGCCCCTTGGACCCCACATTTCCTCCTCTGTTCACAAGGCACTGTGCCTGTGTGTTTGGCCAGCCATGGCTTTCTCATGCTGGACTTTCCTTAAAGTTGAGGGACACAGAGACCACCCTACCCTCTCCCCCAAGGCTGGGCAGTTAAAAGGCAAAGGCACTGGGTAAGACCCACCAGCAAAGCAAGAAAGCACCACACAGCACTGAGATCAAAGGTCTGGTGGGGAGAGAAGCAGCCACAGCAGCCTGGGTGAGTGCATCTGTCCGGCCCACATCCACCCTGCTGAACCACGTACCTGATTGCACAGGACAGACAAAATAGTTTCATGTGCACGTCAAAGCACCAAGTGGAAAGAGTACAAGGAAAGCAAGTGGGAGGAGAGTGTATTTTAATGCCTTTCATGATGACTTTGGCCTCAGCTTCTGCATCCCCACAGTAGGAATATTAACTCCAAAGATGCACGTTAGTAAGCAAGAGCAGGCAGGGTGAAGGCAGTCTAATAACTGAGCATGAAGTGGGTTAACTGAAAAGTGGTTGAAATAACATCACATTTGGAGGAGTGATTTGGGTTAGAGGTTCAGTTCAGCTCAGCTCTGGAAAGTTCAGATACTGGTTAAACTTTGGATAAACTTTTGACCCCTTTTTCTTGTAGAAATCAGACTGGAATCACACAAACACAGACTCTCTCGTGAGCTTTCCAATACTGCTTGTTTTTAACTGAGCCAGTAATAGAAGAACAGATTTCTTCATGATACTCCTGTATTTCTACTTTCAATCTCACCCAGTTTCTTTTTCTTTTCCCAACCTGAGACTTTTTTCATTCTATTCCATGTAAAGTTTGGATGTTAGCTGAGGGCAAGTCCAGCTCTATCCTGACTGATTTTCTCATCTCTGGGAATAACAGTCATCTTTGCTGGCCTTTTTCCCATCCAGTGTTAAATATTTTCATTAATAACTGAAGAATTAGTCCAAAGGCAGAGATTTTGTTTCCCAAACATCAACTGTTGCTCTCCTCCCTACCAGAAATGCATGGCTCTGGTGGCCCTCACCCTGGGCAGCTCTGCATCAGTTGATGCTCTATAATTCTGTTGTTCTTTCTCTCCTAGTCTGTCTCATCTGGAGACTGCCAGCCAGCTTTTCTTGCTCTTTGTGTCTTCTGGTCCTTTCTCTGTGCCTCTGAGTCCTCTCTGCTCATGACTTATGAACAGAAGCTCCCACCAGTTACATGTGCTATTGCTAGCTAAAAGGGGAAGAGGGAAATATCTTCTGAAAATATCAGCACTTTCTTCAAACCCACTCAGATCATCTGTTTGCTGATTCCTACCCTGTAGCCTGTGACCTCAGCAGTGCAGGAGTTTTAGTTCTGTTTTCTTCATCAGACTGATTATGATTACATTGTCAGCACTTAAAATAAACAGGAATTAATAACAGTAAAATTAATCAACACTTAGGAGTGTAACCACCCTTAGAATTGATGGAATCAACCGGCAGGTGATAATTAGAACCAGCCGGAAGCTTCTTCTCAAAACTTACATGTAAACTTCCTCCATGTTAGAAACCACACATTAAAATACTCTCCCACAGCAAGCAACTTTGCTTGTTCTTTTTTATATCCTCACAGTGTGGAAGGTCCTGTATAGACCACAAAAACAAAGCAAGAGTATCCAACCCTCATGAAATATTGCTTTCACATATTTCTGGCTCATTCAGACCTAGAAAACCCCAGAAACACAACTGAGCCTGAACTTTGGAAATTCTGAAAACTGTTTTTCAAGCCCAGGAGAGAAAGGAGGAAACATATCTGAGCTCTTGGATTCTTGTTCCAAATGGATGTTTCTGTGGTTTCTCTGCCAGGGAGTGCTGCAGTGACTGGGACTGAGTGCTGACATCAGTGTCCCTTGTGCTGCTCTCTCCCCCTGGGTGGGGAATTCATGTCAGTGCTCAGCTGGGGGATCTAAGCCCAGCACTCTGCTGTGCACCCATCCCTGCAGCCAGAGGCCAAGTTCATCTGTGTTGGAGATATATTAAAGTTATTTAATGATTTCCATTGCATCCAGGCTGTGTTTGCCTTCAGGTTAACCCAAGTTGTTCAACTGCATAAAGGATCAGATTTAACTAAGGGGGTTCTCTCGATGGAGGTGGGTTAGTGACTAGAAATGGCTTTGGTTTTGTGCTTCTGGATCATTTTCCTTCCCTTCTTCTTCCTCTCTTTAGAGGACGACGGTAAGGATTTGTGGGGCTGGTGTTGGTTGAAGTGAGGAGCATGTTCAAATCCTACAGGCAGGAGCAAAATGTGAGCACCCCAGCTCAGGAAACAAGTGTAGCAACTTTGCAGTTGTGCAGGGATCATCATCTTCAGAATGACTCGGTGTTGTGGCTTTGATGATTTCTTCAGACACTGTAAGTAGACTGACAAATTGACTTTCAAGTGAAAGGTCATTGAAAAGAATTGTGGATAATAGCATCTGGATTTACAATTGAAAAACTACAGAAGTTCAGTTTACAACTCTACTGGGTTCTGTGCGTAGGAGTTTCTATCATATAATTTGGCAGCTTCTTCTGCCTCCTGATTGGGGTAGTAGAAAATAAAAATTCTTTGTGGTTTCTTTCTTTTTCTTTTTTTCTCTTTTTAAACACAGTGGAGAGTTGTGGTGTTTTGGCAAGTCTGATACAAAGAAATATTGTACTGGCATTGTCTCATATTGTAGGTGACCTCAGGCCTGAACTATACAAGAGAAAAAAATAGGTCTCTGCTGAATAGAGCGCACATGTGCTTGAATCGGATTATAGAGAGAGTGTGAAAAGCAGAGCACACACACACGATACATTTATTACTGATGTTGTAGGCTTAAATGTAATGCCCAGTTCTCATCCTGGGATGCAAATCAGGAGTAGCTATGTGGTGTTAAAGCGTGCTCTGCTCTGGTGTATGAGGTTCCTCCTGGTATTCCTCTCCCTAAGCTCACAACTATAATAAAAGGGTATTTGCAAGACAATTAGGTGGCTGAAATTGCTTAATCTGTTCAAACACTCACAACACATGACTCCAGTGGGTGGTTGCCTTTCAGAGTGTTTGTGACAAGAAGTTTATGGACCACTTTTTCTTTTTTCAACTTCTCCCCCTTTCAGGAATCAGGATGGGGAACTTAAATCCTGGAAATCCTTACCAATAAATGCAAATACCGCATGCAGAAAGGCTCCCTGACACTCCCTCCTCCCTTCCCCTTCTTTGTGGGACATAAAACTAAACTAAACAGAGATTTGTGCCTATCAATATTGACTTGACTGATTTCCCTTTTCCTGACTTCTCTAATCCTGTGGTAGATTTTCTGTGACATTTGCTTCCGGTAGCAGATTCATATGAATGTTCGTTCTAGAAACAGAACATTTCCAAATGTCTATTAAAAAGCAAAACAATGTGGTCAAAGAAAATAATGGGGAATGTTTTTCTGCACAGTTTAATTTCAGCAGCTTCCGCTATTTTCTTTCTACTTGAAAAAGTAGTTTTTCTCCAGTATTCCTTGTACAAGAAGACTTATTCAATAGAGCTATTAAGCAAAATAGTGCACCAAGGCTCCTTGCATTGTCTTCTTTGCAGGAATTAGTCACCCAATACCCCCAAAGTCCAGACTGCAGTCATTAGCAGAAGCCTGATGACCTAGGTTAGTACCTAGGGTGGAGCTGAGACAACTGCACTCATTTCCTTCTCTCTATCAAAAGATTGCTTTGACCTCAAGGAATAAGACAGGGAGCTGCCCTGATTTTGCTTCCAGATGCTTCTCTTGGTCTTTATGTGACAGGAACTAGGTCTTGGAGCAGAACTCCTGCTATTGGAGTTGACCTGTCCCTGTCACATTAGAAATCTCAAGCTGTTGCCAAAGTAAAGAAGTGGATTCTCTAAGTGCCTCCACTGATGGCAGAGGAAATTTGGGCAAGGTGTTCTACAACCACTAGAGCTAGAGTAGAAGAAGTCTGCCTCCTTCCCCTTCCTCTCCCTTGTTCTTTCTCCTTTTGATGCATCCACAGTGCACAATGTGTGCTACATCTGTACTGCACCCAGACTAAGTGAGAGGGAAGAATTGATGACAAATTTTGAAATGTCAGCAAAGAACTAAGCATGAATCTTTTCTTGGTGTTTAGGGGTTTTGGTGGTTTTTTTAAACAGTACATGCCTGTTTTGTTGGTGGATAGTGTAAACATGCCTAGAAGTGGAACAGTCCCTATTTCAGGTAGCTCAAGCTCTCTTGTGCAGGACCTACACTGACACAGCCCTCGGAGAGCATTTTGTGGTCACTCAGGGACCATGCTGCACATCCTTCTCTCTTCCAAATTGCTGTACACAAACCCTGGGCTAAGCACTTTTTCCTAAGGAAGCTAACAGCTAAATATTACCTTTCTGCTCTGACCCAGCGTTGCCAGGAAAAGACGCTGTCAGTCACAGTGCACGTAAACCCTCCTGTAATCTTTGCTGATCGCATAATTATGTCTCCACTGCTAGGAGCAAATGATATCCAGCACTCAGAGCTGGGGTTGATTCCTCTAGGTATGAAGTTGCAAAGGTTCCAGCTACTCCACAGAGTGGTGGGAGCATTAAGGCCATGTACTGGTCTGTGAGGCTGACACAGGACAACTGATGATGAGATGCTGCTATTTTTTGTCCATTGACTGCTCTGCAGGTTTAAACTTAAATCTTTGTTGTTATACAGTGATATAATAAAAGCTCATGCTTTCATTGAGGACCCCAAACATAGATAAAAACTGCAATGATTTCATCAAAAAGAGTCTTGTGGGTTTTGAAATCATCCCTTGAGATGACAATGGCCCTTAGCAGTTTGCAACAGGCTTTGGTTGCTGTGGGACCTGTGCAGTAGAGGAATATATGTTAGCACAGAGTCCCAGGGTTTGTCTCCTCTCCTAACTTCCCTCTCTTTCCTGCTCTAGTCCCATCCTGGGAGTGAAAAGTCCTGGGAAACACATCCCACTTGCAGGATGAAGGCCACTGAATGATCTGGGAAAGCAGAGGAAACTTGATTGTTCGACTGGCTTGCAAACGTAACACTTTTTCCACACAGAAAGAGAGTATTGCTAAAGTGAACAGTTGTTGAGATTTCTATTTTTGTTTGGTTTCTCCCCCTCCCCCCTTTACTAGTTTTCCTTCAACTCTGTTTTTCAGTGTCACTGAGTTATTATTATCCAGATCCAAATCTCACAGTTTCACTGAAGGAGAACGTGTATTGAAATACCAGATCTACCAGAAAACATCTGCAACTTGCAAGTCTATTGTATTACTATTATATGAGCAAGCCATTGTAAATTCTTTCAAGTCTGTAACTTATTTCACGTTAACACACTCTGTGTTTTACAACACCATTTCAAAGTTTATGGCCTTTTTTCTTTAGCCGCTTGTTCCAATTGCATCTTATATTTCATCAAATATGGTAAAGAAACCCTGAGAATAAATTGATGCTCCATATGAATCCCCCTTATAAATGGATGTTGCCAAATTACTGTAAAATGGTTTTCCTTTTGAGCCCTCCAGAATTGTTAGTAGGTTTCTGAGGCTAAATTCTACAGGGAAACGTTACGACCATTTAAGGCCTCCAAACTTTATGCTTCAGTACAAAAGGCCTAGGGGCGAGGATTTAAAATGGATGAAGTGGAGAAATTTGCACTTCCTTAAGAAAACACAGAGTATTTCCTTCCGCGTGTCAGAAATGAAACCAGAAAATACAAAGCAATTTGTCAGGAAATTTTCCTTCCATAATTCCCTCTTCAGCCCTTCCTCTCCCACCCTTCCCTGCTCCCACTGCAGCCCTGCAAGCCTCATTTTCTCCTCCTTGCTGTCAGCTTTATGGCTGCGGGTCCCAGCTCCGGGCGCGGTGATGGAAGGCACTCTGCTCCTCACCTCGTGCGCCGGAGCTTTGCTGTAATGTCTCCTCGTGTTCACAGCTTGCTCCCGCCACCCTCTTCCCCACACACCTCCCCACCCAGGCTCACGCCTGCAGACAATCCTTCAGGAGACAAGTACCCTTCGGGGACACCCGCGCAGCCGCAAATGACGCATCGTCTTTTGGCTCTAATTGGACGCTGGTGTAACAAGAAAAGAACACTTGTCATATTTATGAGTTACTGTGAGTTAATAATACACTGGGATCCATTAGTTAAAGCACATTTGCTCCAAACATGTGGCTTCAGCTTTTTGTTTTTCATTCAAGCAACATTTTTTCAGATGAAATGCAGTTGCCGTTTTACTCTCAGGCACTCAGTGAGCCTCAGGGAGTTACAGCATCAATTATTTTTTTCCCCATATGTGGAACAAAATAAAGGAAAAAAAAGGAGTGTCCTAGCCAGAGAAGTTGGAATTATTATCCAAAATAATAATAAAAGAGTATCAAAACATCCAGAAATCAAAAGCTGCAGCCAGCTGAACAAACGTAGTCAAAACTGAAAACATAAAGTCTGCAGAAGATTCTTTTGCAAATAAAATGGGCTCTGCTCTCTCTGTATTTTTAGCAATGTCTTGTCCTGCTTGAGCCAATTCTTTTTCTGCTAAAGTCTGTCTACTTGAGTAACTTTTCTGTGACTCTATTTTGAATGATAAATTCATTAGTGCCTTGCAGGTGTATTTGCCTGGATTTGAAAACTTCAGACAGGACTAAAATGAGAAGCAAAAATAGAGCACGAACAGAAACTTGCTTTCATACTCTTGCTTCTGAAATGGTGCTGCATTTATGTATAATAAAAATCAAGATGTTCATCTTTCTTCCTCTGTCCCTCTGCAATATTTTTTTCAGCGCTGAAGATGTCAAGAGCAGAATTTACCCTTCCCTTGATGCCATCTTTTTTTTCCCCCTCCGGTTTCATCACAGCTGCATGGACCGCAGCCAACTCAAACTGTACCTTCGCACTTCACTGCTTAGGACTCTGCTGCAGGTTCGGTTTGACAAGACTTTTTAATGCAGATAACTGAGCTGACAGAATGAAACTTCAGACTGGTAACTGCACACCCCAGGATGCCAACACCTCACACCTCACTGCTTTATCCTTACACAGGCTGATTTCTCTCACGTTGGGAAGAGGCAACACAGCAAACTTTTTAAAGCCCAGCTTGCTCTCTTAATTTGGAGGCTCCACCTGCTCTTTGGTTCAGGATGTATTTTGCCCACCATACCTAGGAAACATTTATGGAATGTTTTACATATTGCTGCTGCTTTATTAGTAATAAGTTTTCCTTTCATTTATAAGCTGGAATTAAGCAAACAGCCCCTACACTGCTGACTCAGCCTCCAAAGCTGCACTTCATATATGTCAAACAACATATATAAATTTATAAGGTGAACAATGGCTGTATTTAAGTACTGATTTAGTAATCATGAACTTCGCTGGCAGTATCCTTTGGAAACTAAATCCATAAATTTTATTAGTATTAAATGTTTCTAATGGGAGTTGACAAATACTTGAACTGAGTTGCTTTTTCTCTGCACTTGGCAAAAGGAAAGGGACAAAAATTCTTATTACACAATGAGAAATGCATTAATACTAAAACCCATTCATCTCAATTTTCTACAAATATAATTTAAGACCTTTTACAACCATTGGTGAAATTACAATGTGCTGTGGGGAAGTTGCAAAAATTTTATGAGAGTAATAAAATTGTCATTGTAATACCATTATAGGGTGCAGGGACAATATAGATATTTGAATTACCTATTGTCCTTATGCCAGGCTGAAAAAGCTACATGCAGGAATTATAGCATGTAATGGAGACAACTGTTGATGCAAACCAGAGAAAGGAAATCCAGGTCCACTTTAGCTGGCCTAAGACAAATCCTCATTAGAAACACGGACTCAGAATACCCTTCCCACTTGTGTCAACAACAATGAAATTTAAACTGGTGGACTGTTTTACATTTGTGTCAATGGTAGCACAGAGACCCACTAATTAAACAGAGATTATGTGCAATAAAGCAGTGTCGCATCCAAAACCCTGATGTTTTTAACTTCTGTACCGTACTTTCTAGGGTTTGCACTCAAGCCTGACTGAAGGTAATCATGGTGGTCCCCCTCATTCATAGCCAAAAAAACTTCTCAGGTAGTTCATGGCAAAACCACGAAGTCTTACCTGGAATTAAAATGATGTTAACTTTCTAGAAGTGGAAATTCCTTTCTCTGAGGAATAGTGTTGCTGGGCTCTATCCAGGGCAAGAGTATTGGTTTCTCCCTGCCTATCCAAAGGACAAACAAAAGGAAAAAAGAGAAAGAAAACAAGAGAGAGAATTGCAGCCTTGCATGTTAGCAATGTTTCACTGGCTGCGTTCAGGAGGGTAATAAAAGAATTGAAATAGTTCAAGCATCTGCCCTTGGCTGAGGGACTTGTAATTATACACTACAGACTCTACTCCCTTGGAACAACTGTCTTTGATTCCTATCTCTTCTTTTATTACAGCTGAAATACGAAACTCCTGATGAAACCATTACATTTCCATGTGAAATTCACAACTATAAGGGGAAACCTCTGCAAAGTTGCCAGACTTTTGAAGGGGGGCAGAAACATATGGGCAGAGATTGTAAAGTTCCCTTCCAAGCTGCAAAGGTCCAACCACTTGGGGCAGCCTGCTCTGGAGTTAGAGATTTATTCTCTTCATTTTAGTAAACACTTTGGAATGGAAGTAAGGAAGTTAATTTTACTTCCTGTTTATTAAGAGTTAGTGAACTCCTGAAGTTCAGCTGATCACTCTCCTGAAAGTCACTGACTGTTTAACCCTCATCAGGATAGTGAGAACTGTGGCAAAATCACCCAGCAGACATTTTCAAACATCCAGAGACTTAGTGAGATCTACTATACTTTTAATACCCCTTAAGGTTTTTGTCCTAACTTCAAATAACATTCCTCCCACAGGTGAGAAAGATTCACAAGTCCTGTTAGGACCCTCAAAGTGACAACTGGAGCTGCTTCCTTTTGCCCAAGTCTTCCCCAGAGGAGATGGGCAGGGAAAGAAAAGGCAGAGATATCAGTGGGTTCACATTCAGGCAACCATTTTAAAATCCCCAGAAGGGCGCATAGCAGGCATGAGTCCTGCCAAGAGGGTTCTGGTCAGTGAGTGTGCCATTTTGGGTCCTCCTGGAGGGAGCACCCTGAGGAGTTCACTAGAGGTTTCTAAAAATGCCAGCTGAGGTAGTGCTGCTGCCTCTCCTGTGTCCCACAGGGAGGTGGCAGTGCCAGGATCAGCGCTCACCAGGGAAAGCTGCTGCTTCACTGGCCGCAGACAAAGCATCTAACAGAGCCCACTCTGCCCATATCCACACACTTGATATTTTACTGAAAGTGAATTGAGAGCACACCTTTCTGTGCTCAGACAGCCTAAGCCTGTCTCCTCAGCCAGGGAAGCTGCTCAGCAGCCCGAGCTCCCGTCATGCTTATTCCCATGTTTCGCACGTTGCCAAGAGGCAAGAAGGTATTTCCCTACACTGCAACCTTTTATTTTTTGTTCTTTTTAGTCTGGTTAATATGTCTTCTTGGTAACCACAGTATAATAAATTTCATAGAGCATGACCAGCATACTTAGTTCATATTATTCATTTACAATCATTTATTTTTTCCAGCTCCTCTTCTACTCCCGGTCCCCTCTCCCCAGCGCTCACTCTGTGGAATGATAATAATACACACAGAGTGCCGGCTGGCTGAGAAGGACTTAAAAACAACAAGTAAGAGGATCTTTCTGTGCTCACACCTGTTTTAAGATTTGTTATCCTTAAAAAGAAAAGCTGTAGGGATTCACTCTCTTTCTTCCTTGTAGACCCCAGTGGAATATACCATTAAACCACAGGGAGGAGAGAAAGCCTTCAGTGCACTTAAATATACTTATGTCAAATCCATCTCATTCTTCCTGCCTTCTTTCCTCAATCTAGCCACCGTTCCCAAGGGCTGGAGAACATTACAACCCATTCACTTTATATGAATGGGCACAGACAGACTTTTTCACCATTTCGATATGTCTACATTTGCAGGCATATCCTGTAGGCCAACTGAAACAGCCTTAATTTCAATTTACTGTCTCCCTGAGGAACATGCCATTCTCCTGAAAGTGGAAAAAACCCTCAACGGCTATTCCCTGCCCCCCTTCCCCCCACCTCTAGTCAAGATCTGAATTGGAGGGAAAATTCCTCCCAAGATTAATGGACTGCCATTCTGATGCTTATACCAGGGCACATGATCTTTATTAAACAAGTAATGAACAACTTTCACCAAAATACTGTATTTGGAAGGTGCTCAGTGTTACTGTACACGATTCATCTAAATATTTTTACAAGTCCCTGTAGATTGGTGTTATATCAAGAAAAAGAAAATATTCCTCAGTGGTCATTTAATTCTGCCTTGTTTTTCAGCAGTGCTATCAGTAATGACAAAAACAACACTAATAAAAAAGTAGCCGAGGTCTTGGATTCAGATGCAGGCTAGGATCAGCTCAGTAAAACCTAAATGGGAGATTCTCTCACCTTCCCAACACAAGTGTTAGAGGTTAGCTATTATTGCAACAAACCAAACCTGATAACAAATTAATATTCAGTGGATAGTGGAAGTATGAAAAACAACCAAAACAGCTTGCCAGACCTTGTTGGTCACAGCTTTGATTTAGAGCAAAGTAATATGTAGAAAATAGATTTAGGAGAGGAAAAAGAGTTTCTCTGCAGAAGCACTGATACCTTACCGATATTCAGGCTCTGCTGGTAGCTGGTATTACAGGATTTCACTGGGTCTTTGGCAGTTGTCTGGAAAAACTGCCAGCATAGAAGTCAATGTGTAGTATTGCTGCGGTGCACAGCTCTGCAAGTTTATAATTAACCAATTTTCCTCTAATAGCCATGGCACAAACCTAGCTGTGTCTCCCAGTGCTGTAAATACCATGATATTCCAACAGGCTCCTTAGGAAAGTATCAGACACTAGAGCATATGGCCAAACAGTGATTCATGTTATTACACTGAAGCCATTCTAGCCTTGCTGATGTATTGCTTAATGCTTAATGTTTTCTGTGCGGTCTCTTTAGGGAGGATGATAGTTCAGAGATTGATGGGTCTGATCCAAGTTGTCCAAGAGGTTTGATGCTGTAGATTTGTTCACAGAAGTGCTGCGTTTGAGGCAGCTTTTTCTGGTGTGCTTGTATTTGAGGCATCTGGTTATGAGCAGGCATAGGTGGGCATAAAGGAGAAGATCTTCTGGTCAAAAGAAGCCAGAAGGATTAGGAACTGTCATCTCAGCCTCCCACAGGTGGGCAAATTACAATGACATTACCCACCTCTGTTTTGGAAGTTGAAGCTGTTCCTTTTTCTCTTGTAGGCAAACCTTTTATTTATTTTAGCTGCATTGCAATTAAAAATAGCTGCAAACCAAGAAGTGGTTAGAGTGAAGGCACAGAAAAATTGGCCTCAGTGGAGAAATGAGCTTTGTTTCCCACAGTTACAAACAGCCGCTGCTTAGCAAATTGGATGTCTTTTCAGATTGCAAATGACTCCAGAAAAAACAAAGTCCCAACTGCAACACGAAGGCCAGACTTAAGTCTGCTGTACGTGACCATAACTAAGGAAGGAAGACAGCAGTCTCAGATAGCATTTTCTTCTCTGAAAATGCCCATCTTTTGATCTGCTTTTTGAATTTTCCCATTATCATTTAATGGGAATGGTAAATCTTTCCAGGGAGTATCCAGAGAAATTCTTAGACATAGTCAGATTCAGGATATGGCACAAGGCCATCTCTTAACCAAATTAATAAATACTTTACAGCAAGCCATGAAAAGTCTTTGGAGCCATTATTCTGAAGGTTTGTTCTGGTCATTGCTTCTGTGTTAGCATTACTCCATAGTTCCATTGGAATCACAGATGCTTGTATAAAAGAAACATTAGTCTGAGACTAATGCTTTTCATACTTAGGAAATCTTTTTCATATTAGTAGCAAGCAATGAGGAAAGTACCCCTCTCCCATTTTGTTCTGAATGTATATAATGGTTTTTTTTTTAAGAGAAATATAGTTAAAGGAGGGCTAAACCCTGACCTACAATCTGTCAGAGACAACTTTCAATGCTGCATTTGCTCAGTTTAGGTTTGCCATAGGCTGGAGGTGTTGGGGGCTGCACCTGAGAATTGCACAAAGAATGCTGGTTGATCTCACAGCTGCTTTTAGTGAGCTGGGTGGGAGCTGCCCTTTGCAGCTTTCTGCCAGTGGAGCAAGGCAGTGTCAAGCTCCTGCAGCAGTTTGTACTGTACATGTGACTTTACAGCTGGGTGTAAAACATTTGTTATTATTAATCAACCCAGGTGCTATGTTAATTGACTTAATTTTTAACTGAGGAAAGACCATTTTTCAAACACCCAGGACAAAACCTGTTAAACCTCAATTAGGATGCAGCCAAGGAAAGTGCAGATGAGTCTGGAGTAATTACCAGACAGTGGCTGACAGGCAAGTTCCTGTATTTTCAGCCAGAACAGGTGATTTTGAAACCCGACCTCCAGCAGCTGCCAGTTGGGCAGCACATTTGCTCCGCAGGGGCTGCCCAGGATGGCCTTTGCTCCGCTAACAGCTCTCTGCTGCACATCAACAACTTAGCACCGAGTGGAAGAGTGAAGCTCTCGGCTTTCATACCCAGAAGATGGCAAACGGCAGGACCCAACCACAGAGACATCAGTGCAGGGAAATGGGGGACCAGGGCTGCGATGGAGCAACCTCTGTACTGCTGACCCACACCCCGCCTCAAAACGAGCTTGCAGGAAAAGAAAGAGTGATAAGGAATTGAGTGACTGGTCCACCTTTGCTTCCATGAGTGAAGTGGCTACCATGTCCCAAAGGATCATCCTTGTCTACCTGCTGCAAGGCCCTGGCATTCCTGTGCAACACAGTCTGTGTGCTCAGGGAAGGGAACATGGGGTTATGGCCTTTGGAGATGGACTTTCTCTTCAATTAGAAATGAATTTTGTCCTCTCTATGATCTCCTGCTTTATCACTCCTGAAGAAAACATGTATACCTTGAAAACACAAGCAATATTTCCTGTGTGTTACATCGCAGCCACCGACATGGTGGAGGACTGGGGATAATGTGCACTCTATCACCCTCACCCAGAGCTTGCACATGAGCTTGGATAGTTTGTTCCACATTATCCCCATTTCACATTCAGAAAAATGAAGCCTAGGGTAAGGGATGAACTTGCTGAAGTTCACCTGGCAAAGCACAGGGTATAGAATACGTTTTGTGTACTGCCTGGTCTCTACAGCCAAGGCAAACATATTCATGTACATTTAAAGAGAAAGGATCCTGTGAGCAGAGTTGGAGTTACAGATTTTTCTTAAACACACACTCAAAGAAGAAATCATTTTCGGAGAGGAAACTATGCACCTGGAAAGCATATTGAGTTTTAATGGATATTAATGTCTTGCAAAACAAAACAAAGCCTGGAACTCAATAATTTGCCTAAAAATAAAGAACATTTTGTTTTTAGTGTTAAACAGAATTAAATTATCCAGCACATGTTCGCTACTCCTGAGCTGAAGTGCTTTGAATCGGATGCACAGACAATAAATTACTTAAGGCAGCATGGTGCAGTGAATGGAGGGGGTAAAGGTGAGCACACAAAGTGTGCTGTGCCAGAACATCACCAACACTGGCTCCTGACTGAAAGCTGAAAGACCCGGGTACCAGAAGGCAGATGGAAAAAATGGGAATGCAGTCCCATCTGCGGATACTGTTTCTTTTCATGGTTCTCACCGCCTGACCTCTTTTTCCCATCAGTTCCTCAGTGAGGAGATCAAGGTGAATTGCTCTGGATGGGTGAGTCCCGACAGAGCAAACACAGCTGCTGGCAGGCAGCGCTGCTTGGAGAAACAACATGGAGAAAGCAGGACGTGAAGGCTTTTATAAGCCAGCCCCACTAACTGCACTTCTCCTTTTCACTCTCCAAGGCTTAGTTCCTGTCCCACTGCAGTCAATGATAATTTCCCTCTTGACTTCAGTAGGAGGATTGAGCTTCTGGAGGGCAGTGGCTCCTGACCCGGGTTCTCCTCCTGTTATGTTAGGCACTAAGCCTGAATAGCTTCTCTTTGCAGACTTAAGTGTAGCTGACTTGTATTCCCTTTAGAACAATCTTCTCAGCCCTGATTTGTCTTCCCCATCAGAAAGGTTCAGACACAGAAGCAGCTTGCACTGTACTGTGGCATTGCCAAGGTGAAAGGAATCCACTCTGACCAAAGAGCAAGTTTGGGGCAGAGCCTCAGACTCAATCAGTGATGGAAGTGAAAGACCCCTCTAGGAAAGAATTTCTGTGCCCTTAATGAGACTATAGGTGCACTTCTGTGCATGTAACCAGCTAGAGAGTACTTGGGCTTTGTTCAAGTCTCCCATGTTTGTCCCAGCAGTTGAGTTATATGCATATTTTGCTATGCACATAATGCATAGCTTGGCCAGTAAAAGATAGGAAGGGTAAATGATGGTATGTTTACCTTAGCTCATGGGGATGTCTTAGTGGTTTAACCTTCAAATGTGGTGTGCCTAACTTTTCTCTAACCACAGGTCCAAGTCCCAGCTGGGCTGACTCAGCCTTTATCTTCCTCAAGATAAATTTGGCCCCATTCACTTCACAGTGGGTGGGTATTTCAGATGAAGCTTTAAAAATGAGAGTTTTGTCTGGTCTGGATGGACCCTAATGATTCCTTAACACTTTTCATGAGAAAAACATTGCTTGTGTGCCAGAATTCCCTTTCTTTGCTGCAACAGCATACTGGGAGCATGAAGAGAAGGCTCCATGATGCCTGGAGTGGAAAGACACTGACATGGTGGTGAAGCAAGCACAGTAAAGCTGTAAGCCAAGATTACTGTACCCCATGCGCTCACTTGGTATGCCCTAAAAGATCTGAGATTTGAGGTCTCTAGCTGGCTAAAAGGTCCTGCACAGTCCACTGAAGTAGAATTAGGTTGCAAATGCGTTCACTCCCTAGGAGATTTAATCCTGCTATGGAATAGGAAGCAAAAACATTCAAAAGCTGCCTAAGAAGCAGATGACAAGGTGTGGCAGGTCAGTTATAAGTCACTTGCACAGGGATGTAAAAGGCTCACATGTCAGAGCACCCTCTAAGTATATGCGAAGTATAAGGATGTTCATTGCTCTGTGAGTGGCTCTGGATAAAAATTCCATCATGTTCCTAAGAAGCCTTTCCAATGACACACCTCTGCCAAGACCAGTGTATTCCTGCACAGTTCTTCTTTAGGCAATTCACCATTTTCTAAAAAAAAAAAAAAAAAAGCAAAACCAAGAAATCCCAATTAGCTGTACCTTTCCAACAGCACAATCAGAGAAATGCTGTAATTAGCACAGCATTGAGTTTCTTCTATCAGCTGCAAAGGGAACAGTCCTTATCCATATGTGATATGCTCAGGGGAGCAGATTAAACAAAATAAAATAATTCCACACAATTTCATCAGAGTACAAACAATTACTTAAAATAGTTAAAAAGAAAACAGGTTTTCAGTCGCATTTCTCCCCAGTTCATCCTTCAAGTCTTAAATGTCTCTGTCCTTCCAGGGCTAGAGGCATCATGATAGCACAAGAGAGGATAATGTCTTTGTATTTCTGTCCAAAGCGGAAGGAATGGAAAGATCATGAAAGATGACCAGTTTGCCTGAGATCTCTATCCATTTTGCAGGCACAGGTGGTTTGATTTAACATCTGAAACACTGGATCTTGAAGCAGACCAAAAAGCAACTTCCAACCCCAAGGGAGGAGCCCGTAATTAGTACAAAGAATGGACAGTGCTGGCAGGTCATACAGAGCTGTATTTCCAGAATAAGGCATTTGTTAGTGTAGTCAGCACACTTTTGATAAAGCAAGCACATCTCAAGCATTTAGGCTTAAATAAACACGTTGATTAATGTGCTGGAGGTGGAACATAACTTTCCACTGGACTGAATCTCTTAAAGTGTTTTCTATTCTAGCAGACAGATCTGTGCAAAACATTGTAAAATAAGATACCATGAAAACGTTGGAGATGGTTTGGAAGGACTGCAATAAAAGCTTAAAATTAATAGTGTGGTCCAATCAATGTCAGGGAATTTTCTCCTTGGCTTCTTCACTATGTGGTCTATTATATGTGTGACTCAAATAAGGTTTCTTCCAGCTCTCATGGTACGGTGAGGGCATTGTAGAGTATTACTGAAATGTGAAGTACTTTGAGAGTGTGCACCAAAGTGCTACAGAAGCGCTAACTGGTATTATCAGCTGTGAATAGATATGCTCATTATCAGCAGACAACCTTCGACAGCCTTGTTCTACTGTGGATCTGCAGCCAGCACTGATCTCATTTTCTACAGCAGCAGCCAAAGAAATAGGTTGGGTTTCTTAATATTAAAATGCGTTAGGGGTTAGTAAGCAACTGCCTAACATTTCTTTTTAATTTAGAAGGGACATGGCTCAGTACACTGCTGACTAAATTTATAAACACGCAGCATTACTAGGTTCTATTGTCCAAGTCTATTTTGTACTCTAAAGAACTTAGTAATATAAATATTTTAATTTAGAAAATGCTCCTTCAGATAAAAGGGGAGAATTAAACCAGTAAACCTTTTCATACCCCAGGGCCCGACTGAGCCATTTACGTGCTCACCTGCGCTGTGAGGGCTGGCAGAAATCTGGTATCACTTTCTGATGACTGCATTCATCTCACCCGTGTCTGCAGTAACAACTCTGAGACTAACACATTCCAGACGGGATTGCAAATAGAGGGATGTGTAAGTACACATTAAAAAACATACAGCTTGGAAGCCTTAGCTTAATCAAAGGAACAGGATGAGGAGGAAGGGGAGATGCTGGCAGCAGTGTTTATCTCAGCTCACTGCTGAGAATCCCCTTTTTGTGCAGATTGCACACCCATAACAGCTGGCAGAGTATCTTTTAGATCAGGCAACCTGTGCTCCTTTAACAGAAAGACATCCTCACGTTATGTTATTGGAAACCCTGTATACAGAGCAGCATCAGTCCCTGGAGTTCTTGATACTTCAGTAAAAGCCTACAGCAAAAGAAAAAAAAGACCCTAAAATTTGTCAGTGGCTCTAAAGAGAGACGGAAATGAATAAAACCCAGGAACTGAATCCCCCTCAAGATTCAGGATATTTGCAATTCGAAGTGGAATGCTGCAGTTTGGACCTTTCTCTTGTTTTGAGCTCTTCAGCAGCTTCTTGCTGTGCAAGGATCATAAAAAGGAACCTCCTGTTGGGTGCTGTCCCTGTAACCTTAGTCAGATTAAAACTAAATTTTTGAGAGGTCACAGTTATCCAAAAAGGAGCTGAACAGTGAGCACAATGCTTCTTTGGTGGGGTCTCTCTTAAATGCATGTGACTTGAGCCATGAAGGCTGGTTGCCCAGCAATAACTGCCACAGAATGTTTCAAACTTTGAATCATAGAAATTGCCACATTATTTGACTTTCTATGTTGTTTCTCAGAAAAGCCAGGTTTTAAAACAAAGCAGGTACAAAAAAAAAAAAAAAA
>VZTJ01001001.1:317145-338266 GCA_013397795.1 Orthonyx spaldingii
AAAAAAAAAAAAAAAAAAGACTGCTGTAAGTGAAAAGGTTGCACTTGCACCTTGAGAAATTGAACAAAATCAGGTACACTCAGGAGTCTCCAAGACATAAACTGATATAACAAGATATTTTCCTGAAGACATGTTTCTAGCAAGCAATTTTGGCTTCTAAGCCAACAGACAGCTTCTTGAAACAGACACATTTCCCTTGGAGGAATCCTATAACTTGTAATACACCTTTTGCCTTCATCCTACAACACAAGACTCTTAAACCTTGTTCTCATTTACTCTGGAAGCATTTCCAAGTGATAGAAAAAAAAGCCAACATAGCTGTGCTTCTTTACAGCAGGGAGAGCTCTGACCTATCAATGACAGCAAAGTTTAAAATCCAGTCTAAATGGACATAATGTAATGGATGTAACAATGGTATAGAGCAGATTTTCAGTTTGCCTTAATCAGCTCTACAGACTCAATGTTACAGTCCTTTTCCAGTGTCCTTCCAATATATGACATCCAGCTCTCCAGAGCTCTTTTGCACAGTCACTGTTGTTTAGTCAGACAAGGGTCCTGTCATGGCTGTGGCCAGGCAAACTGAGGCACAAACTGGTGTGGGTAGGAGGTTTAGAATTGCATTGATGGTCAGTGGGTAGAAAGCCAGAGAAGCTGGTTGGATTACTAACTTTTGGTCTTCGTAATACTGGGCAATATTAATAAAAATTAAAACAGCAGCAAGCCTGGCTTAAATGAAGAGTTATTGATTTGGTCCCAGAGCATATTTAAATATTTTATTGCACAGATGGAGACCCTACAACTTACTTTCCTTCATCCCATAAAGGCCCTGTTTTACAAGGATACTTGCTGGCCCTGGGGAGGGCTGGATCCGGTTTCCTCTCCATTTATGTGTGGTTTTTTGGGGGGAGGGTTGGGCTCAGGTAAGGAGAATCAATTAGTCAAGTGCAGGACAGAAAGGTTTTTCCCCATGCAGGGCCAACATTGCTGCCTTTGCTCTTCTCCCACCTACGACCTTCAGGGCATGGATGACCAAGGAACATTTGACTGGCTGCAGGTGTCCCTCCCACCTGTGTGATGCCAGCTGTACCCATGGGGAACCTGCTGCCACCTTTCAGAGTGGAAAGTGTTTAAAAACAGACTTGTTAAAATCTCTGCACCCAGAAGTCATCCCTCCCAGACATTTTTTCTTCCACCCCGCCTGAAGGAAGGGTAGGAGATTGTAGGAGAGGTTGCCATCCTATTTATCTGTAGGTTTTCCTAACAGTAATTTTTCAGTCTTTGGGGATTTGACAGGTCTGCTAAAAAGCAGAGTGAAAAAGATAGGTCTCTCTTTCCCACACCAAAAAAAACCCCTCAGGTTTTCAGAGACATCTTTATTCTGTGTTACTTTTTTGCATATTTCTTGCATATTACAGAATTTTGATCTCATGATTGCATATGTTCCATGCTAACTTCATCCATTTTGTCTCCTTTCACATTATGGCCCTTCTATAGAGCCTGGGATATACCCTGCTCAGGATGCAATGCAATAAAAAACAAACCCCAAAACCCTCAGGTTTTTTGTTTGTTTGCTTTGGTTGGGGTTTTGTGTGTGTGTGTGTATGGGTGTTTACTTGTTTGTTTATTTGGGTTTTTTTGGTAGAAAAGACATTTTAAAAAATTCTTTCAATGAAAGAAGAGCTCAGAGCCTGAATGGATGGGTTCCACAGACAGAGCAGGACACAGGGGGAGCGATAAACTCTAGCTGGCTTGCGTAAGACAATGAATTTGGAAAGCTCTCCCCCAGCTTCTAGATAAGAGATTTCCTCTCAAAGGGAGTGACAAACACCATCCAGACTAATTGTAGCTCTTTACTTAGCAGCACATCACTTATAGTGACAAGCAGCAGACAGAAACTCCTCCAGCAGGCATCAGTGCTGAACACACTGCATGTCTCATGACCTGCAGAGAATGCAGAGTCTGGACATAAGTCTTTAAAAAAAAAGAAGCACCATTAAAGGATTTCAAAAAATCCACAAACCAACCCATGCCCCCAAACTCTTTATGATTTATCTGACTTGTAAAAGTAGAATTTCTGTGGCTCAGGTGCCCCATAACAGAAATTTTTAAACTACCAACAAGTCACTTGCTAAGAGAACAGTCCAGCAGGAACATAGAGACAACCCATACTTAAGAAACCTCATCAAAAAAGCCATCACAGCAGCTACCAGCAAATTCTGCTTGATGAGGATATAAACTATTAGCCTACGTTATGCATTCCGAAGGATAAGGACAGCTTTTCCTTACCCTTTAATTTTTCCCTCCTTTTTGGAAAATAAAGCAGGACATTTATAGAAGAATAGGAGTATCTTTCTTCTGTATTACTTGTTTGCCTATTTCTTGCATGTTACAGGATCCTGATCTCATGGTTACATACGTTCCACACTGACCTGATCCATTCTATCTCCTTACGGCCCCTCTATGGAGTCTGGGACACACCCTGCTCTGGATGTGATATAAAAAAGGACAGAAGCAGTCTAGGTATGCTTGAGCTTTCTATGCTCAGGAGAAAGACCAGCTCTTTTCCAAGAGTCTCTCACACTATTATTTCATGTACCACGGTATTTGTCAGTGAGCTCTTAATAATAAGCAGCATATTTTTGTTGTCTCTCCCATTTAACACAACCAATCATGGTGGAACACATGGTAGAGTGGCTCCACACTGAGAACGTTAGATGCCTAAGTGTGTTGTGCTGAAAGGCATAGGGGAGGAAGAAGTGGATAAGCTTCCTCCCTTTGTTGCCCAAAGTCAGTGATGAGAAACAAGTAAGCCCATTTGACCTATGTTTAAACTTGACAGCATCACATTACAAAGTCACTTTCAAATGGAGGGCAGGACAGTTATATCCAGGCTAACCTATTTTCATTTCAGCCCCTGAATTATGCCTTTGTTTTCACACTAACATAATTTCTCTTTTTTTTGATGGTCGAAACCTGGGCACTGGGTCCATATGCCCCAAGCAAAGCTCTGCTTTTGTGAGCAGAACCACTGGTCTCTGGTGGTCTCTGGTGAGCAGAACCACTCCTGATGATTGTTCACATGCAAGGAGAAAAAGCAGAGATTTTAGATACTGACAGAACTATGAATGAATCAGTGTAAACCTTCACCCACCACTGGTTGCACTTAGTCACAGCCAGGTGACATTCAGCATTTCTGAGAGCACTGAAGGTGGAGAAACGCAGCACTGGTGTGGTGCCTTGTGGAGGCAGGACTTGTGCGGTGTGCTGGAATGGGGAACGTCACGAAACTAAACAAAACTGCTTCCCACTCAAACAGACAAGAAAAACGACAGGATCTTGAAATGCCTGGACATTCCCCACAGACTTTACTCAGAAGTATATCAAAGTTTGTTTTGGAGTAACAGCTACATGTCATTGAAAAATTACTTTCCCCCCCCCAGATAATTTATAGAGTATCCAGGAGTGATCTGTCGTCATGATCTCTGCCTTGAAAGCAAAACAAAAGCAAACAATAAAGAGTTTTGCATGGATTTATGCTGAGATCCAACCCTTAATTAAGCTGTCCAGGAGCTGCCAAGTATCCAGTGTGCTCTGAGGGATGATGGCATAAATCCAGAGCAAGCCTAGAGAAGTGAAAAGTGCAAGTCCTAATGGGAGTGGGAGACATTATTTCTAGAACTAGGAGAAGAGTCACAATGTCAAAATCCATTGGAAACCAGAGAACCTTGTCCATGGAGGGTGACAGATTCATCTGGACTGTATCTATCCCATTTATCTGCTTGCAGCACTAATAATTTGGCTTTGGAAAAACTGCAAGCCATCTATGTATGAATCTGTTTTCTGGTCCTGTTTCATTTGTGCAACAAATGAGAGAAATCCAGCATAGCACAGTCACCTTAACAAAGAGCAAAATTAATGTGAGGAAGAGCTTTACACAATCTGCATTTGACCAGTATGAGGAAGACAAGAAACAGAGACAAAATTCAGCAGAACACAAGTGCAACGGGTGAATTCCACCCCCTGATGGCCGTTCATGCTTCAAATGGCAGCATGGATTTAGATAGAGATACTGGCTAAATGCAAGATGTTAGTACTAACTTGAGAGATCTGACTTTCAGAGAGATTGCACTCAGTTGTGTGAAGTTCTTTCTGTGTTCTGAAAAGAGATCTCTATATCCATCCTATATAAATAAAAAGTCTATTTGTTTGTGGGGGAAACCCATCAGCTCTACATTTCCAGGACTGTGGTACAATAGGCAGCACCCCAGACATTGAGTCTGTGTTCAACCTCATCCAACTCACAAGAGCTACTACTGTTTTCCCTGGTGCCTGGGCAATGATTGACAATGCTCAGACTGTCTCACTGGGGCACCTGCAGATAACTACCTGAGACAGATCAGCACAGGAAACCATTTCCACACAGTGTGAACGTGCAGGTGGTGAGCAATGTAAGGAGCATGATTATTATCCCCTTTCTAGCTAACTGTTCTGGGGCCCCTGCATGACGTCTGCATAGTTGAAATGTCATCACTTAGCCAGATGTTGAAGTCACATCTATCTAAATCCAGCTAGATATATGGAAAGTACTGTCTATTTTGACAGGCATAAATCAAGGGGCATTTGTATGAATAAGGGATTATTACTAAATCGTGCACTTTCTATTAATAGATCCCTATTAATGCTGCAGGTGTTAGTAGTAACTGCTCTTTGAAGCATTACTTAATCAACCCCTTTACAAATCCCCATAATCTAGCTCTCATAAAAATACATGGATTATTGATTGAGAGGACCTCTGGGATCCCTAAAACGAGGTTCAGCTCAGATGCCTGTGCAGCGCAGGAGACGCACTACAGATCACTCCCTGGAATGTCTGCCAGGTGTTTGCAGTTTCATGCATAGCGTGTCTTGGAAATAATAAAAGAGGTGGGGGTGGAGGGGAGGTCATTCCCATCCAGGAAGACCAGGCTCAAGTAGAGGAAGGAGAAGGAGGACCATTAGTAATAGCTGGAGAGGTTGAAGGTGCAGAAGTTATAGGGTGAGCTACTTTTCCCTCTCTGGAAAACTTGTGATAGTGAAAATAGAGAACAAGCAGATCTAATATATGTCAAATTGCCCTCAAAACTAACACACAGCACCCAGTCTTGTCTGTAATGTGCTTGCAAAGCATACAAGCAATGGGGACAAGCCCTTAGAAACATGCTGGGCACAGGATGGCTAGGAAGTTAACATTTAAGAAACACATGAAGAGCCTTAAATAATAGGTTATTTCCAACTGCCCAGTGTTGATATTTAAGGATTACATCTGCAAAGCTTAGTGCTGGTGAGAACTGAGCAGGTGAAGATAAGGCACACCCATTCTCTGCTTCGCAGACCCTTGGGGTTGAAATCTGCTTGGCTCAGGTCTGCAGGGCTTCAGGGCCATTTCAGTGGGGCTTGGGCAGAATGCAGTTGCTTAAGGGTGGGCTAAAGCCATTCTGTCTGGGCTAGAGACCCAGAGGTACTTCAGGTGTCAAGAATCAAGCAAAATTTTATGTAGAATAACAACAAAGCCAGCAACACACCCTGCAGAGCCCCATGCTCACAACACTACCCTGCTTCCTAAGCTGCTCATGCACTGCTGGCTGGGGGCCCACTCCACAACAAACAATGAGGAGCTTAAGAAACCTTGAAGAGATATCCTTGAAACTGTAATCCACCCCATTTCATAGGCACCTTTGGCAATCCATAGTCCTGGGCGCAGATATTTGTCAGTTCAGTTCAGCTCCTGCATAAACTCCATGTCACCAGGCATAGAAGAGCGGTGCCCTTGCATTGTACTGCTGTTGGCTTGTTGGGTTGTTTTGCAATTTCCCTGGCTGGGCCAGGAAGGATCATGGCTCTGCAGCCTGGTAATATGGAGTGGAAGAGAGAGAGAGGATCCCCACAAACCTCTCCTTTCAGGGAAGGCTAAAAAATGGGAAATGCATAAACAGGACATTAATCAATCATATCACACTCTTCAGAAAGTACTGGAAGGTGAAGAAATTTTCTCAACAAAGAGGGATAAGAACAAAAATCAATCCTTCATGGAACTGCCTAATAAAGCACTATTTTCCAAGGTGCCACCATCTGTTCTGTGTTATGGGGAATAACCTTGATGTTATTACATTACAGGATTATTAATGTACAGTAGTGTGCTAAATCTCAACCAAATGTACCAAGCATAAGAGACACGTAATATCCCAGTGGCTGGAACAACAAACACAGTTCAGGAAAGTGCTTCTGTGGGGATGCAGGACTTCCTAAAGGTGCTTAAAGGTAAGCATATTCCCAGTGGATGTGTTGAATGGATGCGTTTTCTTAACCTGTGTCTCCAAAGTCAAATTCTCCCACGCCAGTTCTCCAGACTTTCACAGGCAAAGGGTATCAGGGCTGTGCATCACCAAACTGCAGCTGGTTCAGCAGAGTGGTGCCCTACTGACCACGTACAGCCCCTCATGGTTTTTTTCTTTCAAGAGGACCAGTCTGAATAAACAAGTACTTTCTACAAGGCAAGGAGTGTTGCTGCTCTGCTGAGCAGCTCTGTCGGGTTTCTGCACCAGAAGGGGAATGGAAAAGATGTCAAAGTGCTTTCATGCTGTACTCAAATATAATTCTTAGGAAAGTTCAACTCCTCATTTATATTGCAGCACACACACAAAAAAACGCATGACCAACAGAAAAAAGTGTGACAGAATGCATAGCTGTCATCCTAATGTTTCTGTTTTTCCTTTTCACTTGTGATGTGGGATTTTTTCCTGTTCCTTTTCCACTTTTGCCTTGAACCTTGGAAGATGAACAGCTAGGCTTTCTCAGTTAACTTTCCCAAATCATCTTGGAGTACTTGGAGGTTTTTCCCTTCACATCCTAATTAAGGGTATATCAGCGTCCCATTGGGACTGAGGCAGTTAACAGACACCATCCGGCAGGTCACTTATAAACTATTTGCCCTGAGATTGAGGGCAAACTCTGGTGAATTCCCAAGGAAAGAATCAAATGAACCTGTTAATGAGTGGAGCATTAGGAGGAAGAAAAAAATAAGGCAGGATCTGAAGTCTTAGGGAAATGTAGGAAATAAAGGTTTGTTTATCTAATGGTTTTACTGGTGTCAATGAACAGGACTCCCCCTCCATTTTAAAGCAGTTACAAACAAAAGATTCAGTTGTAGATAAGCTTTGGGACTTGACTTTTACATGGGACACTTGTAAACATTCCTCAAAGATGGAGAGGAAGAAGGACGTAGCACATTCATTTCAAATAAAACCTAGCAGCCAGGTTTCCGTATAGCATCATCATTACCTGAAGCATCACAATGAGCTTTAGTCCCACCTTAGCCTGTTTAAACTCTCTGTCTAGTAAATTGAATCCTCTGCCCTGGAATATTTAATTTAAGGTCTGCATAAGGTGTAATTTACTGCAATTTAAAAAGAACACCACCCTAACCTGAAAAGTAGCTCTTGCAACATTGCCAGCCTATAAGACATTTTGTAAGAGGCTAGTTTAGTGAAATTTTAATAGAAGATCCAGAGAAGATCTCTAGTGTTAGTTCACCTGCCTATGAAATGACTCAAGGATCACAAAAAATCACCCTACTCCTTGAAAAAAAAGAAGACAAAACCCCCTAAATGCATCTAAAAATTCATTTGCTGTCTAAGAGCAGCCAGGCTGGTTTTTCTGTTTATGCCTCTGAGTGGGCTTAGCCTTCACTTAGCTGGCTTAGGATGGGAACAGTATCTTTAACTTAGAATTCCCTTATTGATAATTCTTATAATAAGTCTTCATTATTTGCCTTAAAGCCTGACGTATAGCACAGCTAAAACCTGTACTGCAATAACACAAAAATGGGTCCAAAACTAGAAAAAGTTTGACCTGAATACAGCTGCATGATTAATGTTCTTTCAGATGAGAATGAAAAAAACAGATGCTTTGAAAAAAATTAGTAAATTTCTAAAAAGAATTAACGTTTTAATTGAAGTATGGAAAAGATCACTTTAAAAATATTTTATCAGAGCTTACACTACAAATAAAGGAAAGGATCCTACATTGTCCTAATGTTGTTTTCTGTTTATCTGTAGAAAACTTGTGACAGGACCGCCACTGGCATTCCTTGCCTCCGTTTTTGTTAGAAGGAGACCAAAAGCATCACATACTGTTTTTTTCAAGCCTGATGCAGCAATGCAGAGGGGAGAACTCATTGAGGGTCGAAAGATTTGCAGTGAGGCAGAAAGGAAGAATATAAATGAGATTTTCTCCTTTGTCTAAGTTCTTCTGACATAGCACAAGGGAAAAATTCTTTGATCGCTCACAATTGTCACACGACATCCCTGTTAGAAAACACATCTTGACTTTTCTAAAGCTACAGCATGATCCATAAAAACTCTTGTTTATGATTTTTGCCAAAACCAGTAGGTCCCAAGAGGAAAGGTAACAAAGAAAGGCACAGAGGTCCCTGGAATGGTTCTCTGATTTGAAATAAGTGAGTATCTAAACTGTACAACTGGTGTTTCCACTAATTCTGGATTGATAGCCTCTTAGAGACAGGGCATCCTGAAAGTTTTCAGTTTGGCTGTTATCCCCTCCTCCAGGTGGATGGCTTTCAGGTTCTTGTGCCTGCTGAAATGTATTGCTGTATCCTGCTCCTCAAAAGAGCTTCCTGTACCCTTTATAGTGTCCATTAGTAGAGGGCTGACAGACACTGAAAGTGTCTCATCACCTTTCAGCCACTCTGGGGGAGCATTGGTGACAAAGCTGGAAACATAAAAGAGAGGAGGGCCCCATAATTGCTGTTCCCTGCTGGGCAGTGAGGAATGGGTGCAGTTCGTGTGGATCAAGCAGAAGGCTGTAAACCTGGCACACTACACACAGTCACGAAGGCTCTCTGGAAGCAAAGGAGAAAGATGATTGGCCTCTGCTTCTGGGCTTTTGTGCTGTCCCATGGGAGGTGAAATCACATGAAAGCTGGGATGGTATCCCTGCATGATGACCCCTGCTCCCAAAACATGACACTGCTGTTGTGCAGTCCCTTCTGTGTCCTTTAGCCATGGCAATCTTCACGAACCCCAGGCAGCTTCACTGTCAGGCCCACTTCGTAGGCAACATCTTTACCAGTTGATACTTGGCCCATTTCTTTCCCCACCCCACATCTACAGGATATTTTCCACTTACCTCTCTGCAGCCAAGGCTTTTCTTTTTTTAGTGGGGGACACTTTAACAGGAACATTAAATATATTATGGATGAGGACAGCTAGCCAGCAACCAAGAGAAGAGAAAATTGATGAAAGGCAGGAAACTGGAATTTAATCAGAAGCACAGTAATAGGTTCCTAATGTCCACTGGCTCCCCCTTCTCAAGGCCTTACCTGAAGTATAGACAGTGCAGCACTGAGGTCCCTGTATTGACTTTGGAAGAGATGAGTGATCCTCACTGGAGTCTCCAATTCTGTTGCCAAGGGATCTAAAATGTCTAGATATTTTTGGTCCCTTATCTCCAGGGCTAACCCATGCCTCCAGTTTTTGAGCCAGAATTCCATGTTCAGCTCAAACATAAATCAACTGTCTTGACAGAGAAATCAGTAGAATTTTCTAGCCATTAGTCCCAATGGAATTGCTCCATACCTTGTTACAACACTCACAGGACTATGCAAGTTGCAACACCAAGGTACAAGAATTAGCCAGCTGTCCCCTGCCAAGGCTCATATGGCTTCTTTGTCTGAAAATGACCAGACCCAGCTGCCTGGGAGGAAAACTGGTTTCTACCATAGCTGTGGTATCAACCATAGGTTACCCCCACAACTTGATATGCTACAGTGGAGGTTCAAGAGGATTTTCACTTCCTCACGTTGTCCTATTCTTTTTTCTGTATTTTACCCACAATTCAAAACATCAAGGGAACTTTCAAAGCAATATTCTCTATTTCACAATGTCGTGGTAAATCAAACATATGTAGACTGAAAACCTAATAAAAAAACTATGAGGAGTTTTAATCAGAAGAGTATATTGAAATGCAGATAGTAAAACTGCCGTAACTAACTGCAGATGCTAAAGAAACTATAAAGCTGCAGTCAGCATGATTTGCCACATTACTGTGTTAGAGCAAAGACTGACTATAGTTTTACTATTTGACTTAATAAACTGCCTTTTTTATTATATAATGCACCAAGTTGCTGTAGTTTTACTATAGTAAATACAATTCAACCGTAGTTTAAAGGGAGATGTTGTTTTCATTTTCTTTTTTAAATACAGTAAATCTGGGAGAAGTACTTTGGTAACACTTCTTCTGTGCCCTCTTTTACTTTCCCCTTAACTTTGTGTTTGAATATGTGGTTTCTGTTTTCAACTATTTTGCATTTTGTTTGTGCTTTCCCTGAAATAGGAAGTCGTCTTCAGTGATTTTTGCAAGTAGAAGGGTTTGATATTTGAGACGGAGAAGGATGACAACATTTGGATTCCACTTTCAGACAGATATGAAGGTTTCTGCCTTTGAAATACAAGGTATTTTGCACAATTCTAATTCTGAAGTTTCTATATGAGAGGTATATATTGCTGGGTAGTGGTCATTTGGTCCATGTGGAAATCACCGTACTTAGAGACAGAAGGATGAGCTGTAATGGATGCCTGGTTTTCCCTATGCTGTTCTATTTGTGCACTCAGCTTAGCTCTTTCCCTCTGTGCTTGCTTTCTTTCCCTTTACACACCCACCCAGAGAGCAGCAGTGTGGTGTTCCCTGGGAATTATGTGCTGGTGCCAGACTGGCAGTCATAGAAACCACAGAAACAGAAAAATATGTAGATCTTACACTCCTACTCCCAGAGGCTAGGATGACACAGCTCCAGCATGGATGGGGAGAACGCATGTTAATAAAAAACCAAAAATTCACATTAATCATCAAACTAATGCCAACTGACAGTGATTTTCTCCATGTGTCATTGTTAACTGTATTCTTACTGCTTTACATGTGAATATACATCTCAGTAGTCAGCCCCTGTAGCAAAGGAATATTACAATAAAACTCAGGCCCGTGACACTCATTCAGGCTCGTTCATTGACATGAGCATTTACAGGATTCACTTTTATTGCCTGCACACACATGTGCTAAACTTTAGTGTCGTGTGCTGGGTATTCTCCAGTATTCTCCAGCAGCAATTCACAGCAGTTGCCTGTGGTCTAGGAGCACCACACACCCCTCATCCTGCCACAGGACATGCCCTCTGTAGCATGGGAAACAGTCTACTTGGATTTCTTACTCACACAATCAACTTGGCAAGGAAATCCTGGGACAAAAAACCAGAAATCCAAGAGTGTCCTTAATTCCTTGTGCACTGCTCCAAAGGCATTTGGATAAAAGTTGAGGGTTGACTTACCTGTTTTCCTCACTGTTTCTCTCTAAAGCTGTCACTGCCAAGTTTTATCACTGGCCAAAAAAATAAAGATTTTAAATACATCCAATTTTTTTTTTTTTTTAAATAACAAAGACAAGTGGGAGTTGTCTGTTTTTTTAAAATTGTACTTGATATCATTTTTTGCCAGTGCAATGCATGGCCAGAGGAAACTGAGCTGACTTTGGTTTGAACAAAGACAGTTGACTTGAGCAGTCAATGCCATTGTAGGAAAGCTCTGGTCCAAACCAAATCTCTGCCTCTGAAACGAGCTCTACCATTGACCAAATGGGAGAAAAGAACTCAAAACTCGGAGAAGTTTCAGATGCAGGCAAATTCAAAGCCAAATATCAAGCTTCTGCAAAAATGAAGATAAAACACTAAAACAACCATTCCCCTCAGTCCTTTCAGGTGAAAAGCTCAGGGGAAATTAATCTTTGGACCAAAAACTATGAATTTAACTTTGCATCTTGCATGTCAACTGTGATACTTGGTCTTCACATCTTCTCCACTACAAACAAATGAATCCCATGGCTTTGGATGTCATAGCATCAAACTTCACTACTGAGAAGCAAACACCATCAGCAGTAGAAGCAAAATAGACATAGCAGAACAACTAAATATTTAGCCATGTTCCATCCATCTTTGTCATTTTTGCTTCTTTCCTCAGTCGTCCTCCCCTTAACAGCTTGGGAAAAACTGGCAGCTATTTTAGGTGTCCCACTGTTATCACTGAGATGCAATCCCTGCTAAACCACCTAGTTCCAATGCATTGCCAAGTAAACCCTGGGCTGACCTTTGACTTCATCATCTGAAATATGACCATAAAAATAATGAGCCTGTAAACTGCTTTTGGCAATTATGCTGCTGCTGGAATGAAAGGACGTTGTCATTAGCATGCAGCTTATGAACCCCAGCTTGCTGCTCCTGGCAGGCAGCCAGCCGGGGAAACCGAGCCGGCCTTAAAGCTGACACAGGTTCAATGGGATAATTAGGCAGCTTTTTTGTTTGAGTTTGTTGATATAAATGTGGTAGAGATTAGCCTTTTCCCCCTTAGCTCTGGGTAATGGTCAGGGCTAACAGGTGTCAGGCTAATGGTGGTGCGGGAAATTAATACTTGGTTTCCTGGTACCTTCCTTTGTTGTTTTTCCCCACTGAGGAATTCCTCCAAATCTTCTAGCACTTTGCAAGCACCTTCCCTCCCTCCCTCCTTCCCCCTTCTTATTTATCTTTGCCCAAAACATTTTATCAAGAAGAATATGCCACTGAGTCACATACAAAAAAGCTGGGAAGTGCTGACTGGAAAATAAATTACCATCAATCACATCGGTCAATAAACCTTCCATTTATTAGGTTAAGGAATAAAACTTAAATTTTCAAACAGCAATGGGCTGGATCATTTTTTGAAGTTCATGGGAAATCTCCAGGGAAATGAGCCAAAACAGAATAAAGGACACCCAAAACGTCACACAGCTCTGAACAAACTACAGTACCACTTATAAAAGCGTTTGGGTCACTTAAACATCTGGTTATCTTAAGCCGCTTGGAACAGGGTTCTTGGCACTCAGGAGGAATTGAAAATGCCAGATCACCTAACAGCTCTCTGTAAGTCCTTAAAGCACAGTCTATCTGTGCTTTATGTCAAAGTAAGTGAGACAGCAAGAGAAATGGTGAGCGTGTCTCTGCAGATGCTGTGGCCAGCCAATAGCCCATGAGGAAAGCAAGCTTTCATATTCATTTTGCTCATACACACTGCCTTTTATCTCGAGGGTTGCCAAAGCACTGCAAACGGACAGTGAGCCCCTACACGAAAACCACTTTGCCCATTCCCAAAATGGAGCTGCTTCTGGGGAGAGACCTGCTGACTTGTGCATCAAACACACGTGGCAGCTTAGATGGGAGAAGCAAAAGCCATATGAAAAGATATTTTCCTGGTAAAGTGCCATTGTTTAAGCAGGACATGGTGGTAGGTAGCCTTTCAATTAAAAGAAAACACAGCAGGGAGGACAAAACCCCCATTCCGCTAAGACGCGGCAGAGACCCACCAGCAGCACCATCTGCTGCACCTCATGGTGGTCTCAGTAATTGTGCAGGATTTCCCTTCCCTTCCTTCCCTCTGCATTTTCTTTTTCCCCATTAGTATTCCCTTTTCCCAAGACCTACAACCCTCTTCTTCCCAATTTCCCTCCCCTGTCCTCTGGCTCCACACTCTGCACCCACTTTCTGGAATACACAAACCACTTGATTACCTTCTTTCCTTCTCATCACACCAATCTGATTCTCTCCTGACCTGTGCTGTGCCTCATCATTGCTCTGCTTCAAAGAGCAGCCAGCCCATGAGTCAGCTCCTAGGCATAAAGGTCATACTTTTTTCCCTGCTCCCCATGGGATGCTGCAAGGACACTGTCCCCTTCAGCCCCCTCATTTAGCAAAGGAGGTCACCTTCCCAGGGGTGCCGCTCTCTCTGATTTGCCAGAGGTACAGAAGTACACGTCTAAGCTGGGAAGGATGAGGATTGCTGTAGTCCAGCTTCAGTCCTGCCTGCCTGCAGAAGAGAGGTGCTCATTCTTTACAAAGCCTCTTGACAATACAAAGTGGAAAGAGTCACCAGAATGAGGTTGTATCTCCACTTTCAATAAAGGCATTTCTTGAAAACCTACTGGGCTTAACTTGGGCCACTGGTGCAGCCATGAAGCCATGGAATACTCAGCCCAGGTCTTATATTTTCCAGCTTTGCAGGCCCATACACAACATATCATGGGCTGTGCCCTGTCCAGATCATCAGGCTAGAAGTCTGATATGGCCATATCCATCTAATTGCTCACAGCAATTTAAACCTACTTTTACCATGAGAATCACCAAAAAAAAAAATCAACATATGGGGCAGAGGAAAGAAGAAGCTAAGAGAGATTTTGCTGCCTGTCTTGCCCCCAAGATCTCTGTGAAGAAAAGAGAGCTAACACAAGCCCCTCCAATACCTGAAAGTGAAGATCCACTGGTTGGAATTTGGGAGTTGGCAAACCTTTCAGTGGGAGGTAAACTGTAAGCTTTTAATGATATAAATAAGTTCCTTGGAACACATTACTATGGCAAATTCTCCATTTGTTGCAGTCCCTAACTGAAGAGCAAATGTATTTCCAATTTGAAATTTCCAATTGAAAACAATTTATTGGGCTAAAGGCCAGAACCACTGCTTGAAATCTATGGCTTTTGTAATAAAATGAGTCAGACTACGTAGTCACAAAGGGCTTACTGCAACCTAAAGTATATATTAATCTATCTATTCCAGAACTCAGCAGCGAAAATATATTGTGCCTACAAAGTTCTGTTGCATGCAAGAGGTATATCTGAGTTCGTGTACCATAGCAATATTTGAGCTTTCTCAGCTTCAGGCTCATCACTTGAATATGAAAGACTAAAGAAAAAAAAAAAAAAAAGGCAATAATCAACCTCCTTTTGTCAGATTGCTAAAGACTGCAAAATAGAGGCAGCACTCATTTTACAGAGATTATGATAGATCCTTCCCTTAGCTTTTCTTACTGTGAGAGGCCCAATAACGAATTTACCATGAAAGTCAAATGGAAAAGGGTGATACTTCATCCTGATGAAGTCTGACACCAAGAGAAGATGATACAGCCTTCCCTACAATGGTAAAACCACTGAAAAATCCCATCCCAAGAACCACACGCAGCAAGCAAACAACATTCATTCCATCAGAAACTTTGATTAAACTAAAATGACTGCAAAACACAATTTATGTTTTTTTCTATTTGTGGAGTGGTTCAAAGTTTTTAAGGCACAAACCTGATTTATTGACAAGGAAGAATGCAATGCCAAGACTTCTGAAAGATAAACATCTCCTTCAGATAATTGCCTGGGGTCAAAGTAGTGCCCCAGAATTCAGAGTGGCTGCTTTAATGCCTGGGTTGGTCCAAACTGACCCTGGTTTTGATTTGGGAAGGAGCAAGTAGAGCTCTGCAAGCTCTCCAGTCCAAGGCAGCAAAAGGCATGAGGAGAATCGAGGAAAGAAAACACCTTTGCCAAAGGACGCCCAGAAAGTCAAGGGACAGAGGGGCAATACCCTGACACAGAAAAGTGACAGAGCAAATAGGACTAAGAAGATTCACTGTTGATTCCTAGAGGATACCAGCAGAAGAGCATTGGCAGGGTGACACTTCCAGCATCAAGGCAGTAAGTGGATGAATTAAGGTGGTAGCTTGGCAATAGCAGAGCCATAATTCAACAGCAGGCTGTAGCACAGAGGATCCTGACAACCTACCAGCACAGCAGGTGCAGGCTCAGAGTTTGCACCATGACATTAATTCACATGTAATCAAAGTCTTCCCATAAGAGAAATATCTCTTGCTCCCATTCACAGAGCGTTATTAATGTGCTGCACATGAATCCTTTGCTTAAGTTAGTGTCCTGGTTTGAAGGAGGCCCTACCTTGAATTACTACCTTCTATAAGGTCCATGAGTACTTTAGTACCTAGCATAAAATTTTAAAAAGTCAGAATCAACAGAGAGAAAGGTACATGCAAAGAACCCACTTCCAGACACAATCAAGGGTCTCCAAAAAATAAAGAGGGGACAAGGCATAAAATAGCCAAAAACCCCAAATAAAGATTTAAACTCTCATTTCTGTTGACTAAAGATGAAAAAAGAAAAAAATACAACCCTAGGTCATCATTAAAAAGTGGATTCCAGGGAGGGAAAATAAAAACATTCAGACCCAAAATTCAAAACACCACTGTAATGTGAAATCTGGAGATGGGAGAGGTCAAAGAGGATTCAGGTCTTGCCCTGGAAAAGTTTGTTGTTACAGACAGAAAGGATGAGAAAAAAAGGTGAATGTTTGCTGTTTCTTCTAAAACAGAGTATTTAAGAGATCTTTTAGAAGCAGGGTAGTGGGAAGTGTGGGATAGGATTTCACAGCTTTTGGCAGCTGTCTTCTGCCTTCTTTCTCCATGCACAGTGAGAGCAGATTTCTTTCTAAAAGTCTTGGCTAATTCCATGGGGAACAAGGATGCCTCGGGAGTAAAACATTCCTGTTGAACTCCCATTTGCACCCATTCTGCACTGAGGTACATTAGTTGACTTCACTGGCATCAGACCTCATCTGTACTGACCTAAAAAACCAGAACAAAACAACACACAAAAAAACCAGCCTTGCAAAAAAAAAAAAAAATCTTTACAAAAGGTAAGCTGATCTAATGATTGGGGATTTTTTCTCAGTATACAAGAAGAGGCAGCCATTTGAGTAAGGATCCAAGGCATCTTCCAAGTAAGTCCTTATATCCCACAAAAACTGTCTCTCTCTGAGCCCCTACATGATCTGTGTGGCTTTTTCCTTGCACTAGAAAAAGTGCTTTTCCTTGTTTCACAGAAATCTCCCTAGAGCAGTCACAAGTGAATACTCCACCAGTAAGGAAGGGTTAACATATTTCCAGATGAGCTCTCTTGTGGATAGTAGTTGAGAAAAATCTATTACAGGATCCTGAGTACAGGATACACAACATCAGTAAATTAACCATCCCACACAGAATTCAATGTTATTCCAAGGCTGTTCAATGTTCACCTCAATTGGGTAAACACAAAGACTTATGAAAAGAAGCAATAATTGCTGCTGGGATTGAGGTGGGACTAATGATGACTAATGTACTTGTTATGGAGCATTCTTCAATTAATTCCCCTGGGAGGCAGTGAATCTTGTTATCTAATCTTGCACACACATCCCTAACCTGCACTTATTTTCCAGAAGTATGCTAAGCACTTTTTGTGTATAGAGGAAGCCAAAACATGTATGGTTTTCTGTGAGAAAGACAGCTAAGGTATTTCCCTCAGAGGATGGCAGGCATTCTGGGAGGTGAGAAGGAAATTCAAATATAGTTATACTGAACAAACATGCCCAGAAGTCTGAAATGGGGTGAATTTGGAATAGGTCATCTTACAGTCACATCAAGATGGGGAGAGATGCTCTTCTCCCTGAAGGAAAGCTGAGAGAGCAGATTTTCAGCTATACCAGGAATAAAGACTAATAGTACTTTCCATAAAATATCCCAACAATAGTTCATGGTTTACAGAGTGATCACAAAAAAAAAAAATAAAAATTAAATGCTTATCATAACTCTTTGAGAGGAAAGTACTGCTCAGGCAGAATATTCTCTGAAGAGATCTTGGAAATCATTACAGTTCATTTGATAATATATTGCCTAATAATATTTTCCTCTTCCCTCATGCTCCCTTCAGTTGCAGTGATTCATGAAGAATTCATACTACGTGATGAAGTCATCCAACAATTTCTAAATAATAGTCAAAGATGTTAGTACTGTTTATTGTTCTGGCTCAAATGCAAGAAGGACCTAATAACATAAATAATAAATACGTCAATATTTCATAAGTACTGTTCTCTGCAGAAAAAGATATATATAGGTGAAAAATATTGAAACCAGAGGGGGAAAAGGCTGTAAGTAATAAAACATCATAGATAAAAAATTTGTATTGTGGAGAAATTACTATTTGTTGCAGGTGCATGCAGTAACATTTGCAAGGTAATATATATAGCTTTAGGCATATAGTCTTTATCTTATATCAGATTTTAGTCAAACGAGACCAGGAAACTCACTGAATGCTGTTACCATTTGAGCAGGTAATGACAGTTTTGATCAGATCTGGGCAAATCAAATACAAATATCACATAACTGGTGAAAAATCATTACCACTGCTTACATTATGGATAAAGTGCAGCTGTTTAAAATTGGATGGATTCTAAAGCCATACCTGCATATTACCCAAGAGCCTGAATAGTTATTAGCTCTGATTTTGCTTGTTCTTGATGTGTGAGTTTTCCTGTGAGCAGGACTTTGGTTAGCTGGAAAATATCTATCCTGTAAACTTGCTCCTGCAAAAGTCCATCTGTAAAATGTTTGGGATCTATAGTCCTAGTTTAGAGTCCCACCCCAAATAAATATCAAATTGCCTTGATGTTGACAGGTGCTGAAGAGTAGGAAGACTGAAATTAGTGGCAGGTCCCATATTGCCAGATTTCAGACATTTGGCTGTGACATTCAGGCCACCATTGCTCACGTTTAGAGAGCCAGGGAAACCTCCATCATGTTTCACCTCTCCTTCTTCAGTGAGCTGCCAAGGCAGAGAGTCAAGAGGGATGAAAGCAGCTTTGGAGGCCAGGCATCCAGCCATGTTTCATCCTATACAGGCTTTGGGATCCAGCTCCTCACCCACATCAGCTCCACAGAGCTTCTGCTCCAGATCTATGCTCAGACTGCTCCTAACATTTGAAATGGGCAGTGTTTCAGACTGGCACTCTGTTCCTACCGGCTTTTGGTTTATTAATAACAATAACCATACACTCAAACATAAGGAGAATATCTGTGTATGTGACAGATTAGGATCTAAACACTCCTAGAGTCTAAGGATAAGAAGGTTTATAAAAAGAGCGCATACAGACAGGACAAACATGAATTCCAAATGCCCTCAAAAATAAAAAAGAACCAGAGGCAAATTCAATTTTCCCTTTTTTGCAGTACAGCATGATATAAAGAGGAACCCCTCCCTCACTTTCTTCATTAAGATCAGTCAAATCCTGTGCTTAAAAGACCCTCAGTATTTAATGCAGAAATGAGATACTCATTAAATGTTTGTTCTTTAAAAACTCTCACTCTGTAAAGGGAATTCAATCTGGTTCTCTTTAGATCCCTACATTAAAAGGCCTTATGGTGGGTTTCTCATAAGCAATTCAGCTTCCTCTTAACAATTTCAGCTTGCTGAAAGTACAATGTGGAAAAAAGTGCATTTATTTGAAAAACAAATCTTAAAAGTTTAGCCATTAGCCTCAACACCAATAAAATCTTCTGGTTCAGTCTGAAGTCTCTCAGGGGTAAATGTACAGGTGCGAAGTGCTGAGCAGCTGCAGCAAGTGATGAATTTAGGGAATAGTATGAGGTTTAAAAAACAAGATGACCAAATGAGATACATTTTACAATCAAAGCCCAAGCTCATGTTAAAAATCAGAATGTCTTTATAGATGCTTTTGTTTTCCCCCTGAGCCTTCTAAAATCAGTATGGCAGCTAATGCAGAGCTAACAGTCAAAAGTATTGAGTACTTCTGGCAAGTTCTGGCTCAGTGAAAAGCTGAAGCAGAAAACATTTGTGGATTATTATTATTTTTAATGTGTGTGGTAAAATGAAAGGAACAAGATTAATGCTTATACCCTACTCATGTATGTTAAAGTCTCTTCATTCTACCCCAACAGCTCTAAGAAACTACACAGTGAGTGTAAAGAAAATTTGCAGTTTTTCCTAACAGCTCCCTTTTTGGCTCCCTTGAAAGTGAAGTAGAAAGAAGTAAGGCTAAATTCAAAGTGGAAGGTTTGGGTCCATTCTTGGGCTGGCAGTACCTGTTCTAAAGCTAGACAATCAAGTTAAAAGCACAAAGTCGTATCTCACTATAGAGAGACCTTGCAGATATTATCAGGGCCTTCTCTTGTGAGGCTATAGCTAACTGCCAGATCTGCAATTCCACTACGGCAATGAAGACAGTGCTTCATGGGAAATTTTATTTCAGATGGAAAAGAAACGAGGTTACATTTAAGAGTACATCCTGACTGTGCCCGCACTTGGGAAAGCCTCGACTTCAAAGGGCAAACTCCCTTAGCGGACACAGAAAAGGAAGGTGACCTGGACATAGACTGATCACAGGAGGCAACATTCCCAAGCAACATGAAACAAACACTGTGTGCTCCGGAGTCATCGTGAGGATCTATTACAGGCCCCCCAGCCAGGAAGACAACCCCAACAAATTATTCTGTAAGGGAGCAAGGGACAATTCCAAAGAAAGCGCCCTTGTCCTCAGGGGGGAATGCAACTGCTTGGATGTTAACTGGCAATAGCAGCCAGCTGGTCCAAACTGGTCCAGGAGATTCCCAAAGACACCCAGAGGAAAACTGCTTGAGACAGAATTTTGATTAGTGTGTCCACAGCGAAGCCACTCCCTTGTAAACCACACTCAAGAGGAAGGAAGCACTCAAGATTCCTAAATACTCCGGATCAAAATGAATTCCAAAAGTCACAGGGCGTGCAAAAACTCAGCAAGTTTTATTAGTAAATGACGTACTTGTCATGCAAATGGCTATGGTGTAGTATGGCTTAACTACCTCTACCTAGACCTAGCACAGAAAGGGAGAAAGGGGTATGGTGAAAGGGAGGGGAGAAAAGAAGAGATAAGTTAAAGAGAGGTAGAGAGGGAAAGACGGACAAAGAGCCAGGGAAAAAAAGAGATGAGCAGTCATGGTTGCGGCATTGATCCGTCCAATGCGGATCTCATCCCTGGTTCCAGCTTCAATCCTGTTGATGGGGATGTCAGTCCTGGTTCCAGCATCGATCCACATGATGGGATGGCATTCCCGATTCCAGCATTGATTCATATAATGGGGTGTTGAGGGTCCTGGGAGCACTGCCCAGGCTTGAAGGTGGTCCTTTGTATGGAGAGACTTTGCTGCCCTCAGGACAGGTTTCTTGCTTTCTAAGTCAAGTCACTGTCACGCACAGTCCTTTCTTTCCAACATTCCTGGATATGGCTTGGAAGCGTCAGGGCTCTTGGGTGGTCTTGATTGTGCCCTACAGTCCTCACTCAATTCTTGGCATCGTTACTGTGTTCTTGCTATCCCATGTTGTGCTTATTTCCAGGGAGAAAGGGAAGGAGGAAGGAAG
>VZTJ01001016.1:8981-64339 GCA_013397795.1 Orthonyx spaldingii
TCATTTCATTTCATTTGGTTTAGTTTAATTTAATTTAATTTAATTTAATTTAATTTAATTTTATTTTATTTTATTTTATTTTTATTTTACGTATTTTACATGCTCAGACTTGGCTCAACACTGCAGAACTACACCTGATCTTTCAGAAAAATGCCCGGTGTTAACTTAGAGAATTCAAGTAATGAAAATCCTTTAAGACCCCCAAACAAATTAACAACCAAGAAATGCTGCTGTTGAGACTGCAAAACTTTAAATTCCCTTCCCCCACAACATTTCCAGCTCGTAGCGTTTTGCAGAGATATTTTTGTTAGATTTTCCCACCAAATTTTTATTAAGGTGAACATTTCTTCTCTTTCTAGAGCTCATCCTGTAATAATCCCTACTGCTCTGAGAATTCCTGCTGCTGCTGTTTTTAATCTTCTCTGTTGCTCAGTTCTCTCTCAGAGGAAACCTTCTCTGCCCTGTTGCTCTCTTGCTCGCTCACCTTTCTTTAAATAAACATTTGCTTTCCACTTCTTCCTGCCTTGGTGGCTGTGACGGTTATTGTGAGAGCAATACTCTGAAAGCAAGAAAATAAAAATTAATTCATGCTCAAGTTTCTTCAAAGGTCAGGAAGGATCCAAGGAAAGCTGATGGGTGCCAGGGGTGTAATTTTCCTGTCTTGAAAATCCTGGCCACAGGCAATATTATTATTCTTATTATCTATTAAGGAGCAGGAACATGAGTCAGATCCTTTCCACCATACAGGAAGATTTCTTTTCTTCAACCCAAAAACCACAGTAAAAAAGGAAACCAGTAAAAGATAGAAACCCCAGAAGTATCTCAAACCTTATCTTGGCATGAATGAGTCAGAGACAACAAAAGCTCTGAAAATGTAACAATTTTTTACCGGATGAGAAATAATTCAGGTTGATGGAACATCAAAAAAAGGAAGGAGATAGGGCCTTTGTAATGTTGGAATAGATGATACTTTGAAAAGAAATAAAATTTATCTAGTACAAGGAAAAGTTATGGGTACAGTTAAGAGGAGCTGGCAGTTGGAAGAACAAAGAGAGAATGGTAAAAGGAAAATATGAGAAAGCATTAAAATAAATATCCAACTGTATTTCACACAGGTGTGCAAAGACTTATGGTGTGTGCCTTGGTTAGTACCAGAAATACTGCCAAATCTTCAGAAATCTAATTAAATAGTTATTCACTTCAAATGTGAACTTTTAAACAGATGTTGGTTTGCACGTGCATTGAAATCAGTTTGCAGTACTGTTGCAAACAGGTATTTTGCCATAAGTTTTTAACATTTAATTATTTTTTCAAGAGATGCTTGTTGCTGTTTCACTCAGGCCAGTAAAGAAAGTGTTTCTTCAAATCTTTGGCGTTTGCAACGAGGAAATGGCCTCGAGTTGTGCCAGGGGAGGTTTACATTAAATTCTAGGAAAAGTTCCTTCATGGAAAGGGTTGCACAGCATTGGAACAGGCTGGACAGGGGAGCTCTGGAGTCACATCCCTGGAGGTGTTTGAAAAACGTGGGGATGTGGCACCTGAGGACTTGGTTCGGTGGTGAACGTGGTGGTGGTGGGTGATGGTTGGACTCGACCTTAAAGGTCTTTTCCAGCCTTAATGGCTCCGTGGTTGGGTCTGAGGGTGCAGGTGAGGACACAGCAGCAGTGCCAGGGGCCTCTCCCAGAGTCTCTGTGAAGTTTTTGTGTGGATCCATCAGGTGAGAGAGGGATTTGATCTGTTTGATATCAGCTTTGCTGCACCTCTGAATTTCCATCGCAGCCTCCAGAACTCTCAGGGTGCCTTGAAGCTGCACATTCTCTAAACCTCCCCAGTGCTTCCCCTGCAGCATTAACTCAGCTTTCTCACAAAGCTGCTGAGCAGGTGGTTTTTTTTTTTTCCCTTCCCATAAAATAAATAGTGTGTCATGAAAATGCATTTTCACACCGCATGGAAAAATATCCTGATGTTGTAAAGTGCTACCGAAGGGCTGGGAAGGCACTACAAAGTCTCTGTCCCTGGTGAAAGTGTGAGGAAAATCAAACTGCTGAGCATTACAGATCAGCTTTAGAGAGGCAATTCATGCTCCTGCTTACAGATGAAGTTGTCCCCAACAGAGATCCAAGATTCAAAGCCTATTCCCCAGTGAGGCATCCAAGCCACACCTGCTGTCTGAAGGATTAAATGGAGTTCTGGCTTATGGGAAAAAAAAAAAAAAAAAAAAAAACCAGATAGAATTTTTCCATTTGCTTGAAAAACTTGTCCATGGTGAATGTGGAAAAATATACATTTATAATTATAATGGGATTACATTGCTTACATACAGCTGGGTTTTTATTTCTCATTCAAGGAAGCACAACCTGTTTCATACCTAAGGAAGAGTCTGATAGCATTCATCCAGCAACAAATTCAAAGGGAAAATCAGCATTTTTGTCCTTCTCCCCCAGTTAGTACCTGAGTCTGCCTGACCAGCCTAGAAAAAAGGTTTCAAAGTTAAAGACCCTTCAAGGACATCCAGAAATGAACTTTGTGTCGTTAAAGTGTTTGTGTGGCTTTCCAGCTGATTCACAGCCACTGTAATTCAAAGGCAGTCAGTCCATGAAGGTTCAGCAGTAAAAGATTTCCTCCTCCAGGACTCTGAAATGTTTTGTTCTGGTGCATTCCAAAAAAAGACTCCGTGGAAATCTGAGCTTTTACTTAAAGAAAGCAAGACCAGACATGGACAGAAAAAAACCAAACACACTTTCACAAAAAAAAAAATTTCCTTTGCATTTATATGTTGTAGAAGGTCAGCTACCTCTATTAAGAAAGATAATTCAATCAGATTTTGGATTCTGCATCTATTTTACTTATCTATCCATTTATCAATATTTAGAAATCACATCTACTTGGAGGAAAAAGAAAAAGAGCCTCAAAACTGGGATGATCTTTAAGTACTTCAGCAGAGCAGCCAAGGACATTGCTATAGCACTGTTTGAAACGTGCCCTTATCCGTTGTAGCTTGCCCAAAACAGCATTTTGGGGGGAAATGCAGGAAATTTCTGCAGTTTTCTGGCAGTGGGTGAATCACCCCATCCCTCAGACTCACGAGGAAGGTTTGCCCTGTGTCAACCTGCAAGTTTTCAGTGCAGTTCTCTCACATTTGCAAAACGAACTCAACACAATCTTCAACACATTTGGAGGAAAGCAGAGAGGTTTCCCTGCCTTTTAAAAAGCTGGGGAAGGTGAGAACCAGCCTGTTCCTAGGAATATGAAGTGCTGAAATCCACAATTAGGAGAGGTGTCTAAGATTTTAATTGAACAATGCCACGCTGTCAGCAGCGGCTGGAATGCGGTCCCGTAATGCCACTTGCTATAAACCGTGTCAAAATGAAAACCAGGCGTGAGCTGGCGTGTGGAGCGGCTGAGGGCTCCGTGCTGCTGATGGATATTCCTTCACAAGGAGAACAACTGACAGCAACATCGACTACAGCACTGATTGCCCTGTAATTAAATGGAAGCAGCAAAGGATCAGGGTAACAAAACGTGGGACAGGACCTGTGGAAAGAGGAGCAAGTGTTGGCTCCGTGGCTCTGCTGAAGGAGTTTAGGTGCAATAATTGCAGTGGCTGCTTGTCTCTGGAGCCAGATTTGTGTTTGCTGGGAGACAACAGCCCATTCCTGTTTCCCCCACGTTTTCCTCCTCACCATGTCACGTCACACACAGGTTCAGGGAATTCCTTGGGAATTGTGAGGGACCTTGGCAGTGCTTCTCCTAAAGCAACACCTCTCCATCCCCACAGCAGCTTCCCCTCCAGCAGGACTTTCTCCAGGAGCAGACACATCTTTCCTCCCAGCTGTCAGACTCCAGCCTAATTTCCATTTCCATCATTCCATAAACCCCACATGATTTTAGGAGAGCTCTCTCTGGTTTATTTTAGTACAACCAGCACAGTCAACCAAGTGCTGACCTCCCAGCTTGGGATCCCAGGACCAAAAGTATTTCTTCTCTCCCATACCCTTCATCCTGCATGAGTTTAATTTCAAACAAATCTGAGCAGAGGTAGAAAAAAAAGATTATGAGAACTAAAATACCATCCATCTGCTTCAAATGCTTCAAGGTTTGAACATGAGCTGTTGAATATTTCCTCCTGCTTATTAAGAGATAATAGCAAATGGAATTTGTTAAATAACTTCAAATAACATTCTTAGTAAAAAAATTAGCATTTCTTTCATCAAGCACATTTTCTATTATTTACCAACTCATAGAGCTGATTTTAATAAGCTGAAAGCAAGGAATACAAATAGTAAATAGTTCCCCCTAAATTCTGGATCAAATGCAGCAGACTTTTCCTAATTCACATTTTGCTAATCCTCACTCTTTATAACCCACAGAAGCCTTCACCTCCTGCCTCTTTGCAAAGATTCAATATAATATCGTTTCAGTGACTTCTCAGCCTGTTGGAATCTCATTATTTATACAGCAGAAATAATTAAACGAGACCTTCCTTTTCAAATTAAACGAGCCATGATTTCTGAACGGGTTACCTTCGTTATGAACTGTGCCAGGAGCTGCTCACCCCTTACAGGCAATTCAGTGTTCGCTGACCTCTGGCCCTGAGGCCTCAGAATTTGGAAGGTCACCACCCAGAATATGGACAGAAGGGTTCTTATGATTTTTTTCTCCCCTCCCCATCTCCTTGGAAGCCAAAAGTCCCCATTTTTGGGTGAATGTGTGCCCAGGCGGTTCTGCTGCTCACCAGCCATTCCACACTGGGCCTGTTCTCACACAGTGCTCCTTGTGGAAACCTCCAATTTATATTTTTTATATATCAGATTTTTTAGATATCAGATTTATAAGTATCAGTTTATCACTTTTCCCCTTGCTCCTGCTTCCCATTGCCATCACTCAGCAGAGCCCACAGCCAAGGTTGATGTGGGGAGTATTTCCAATATTTCCCTGTGATCACTGCTGTTTTAGGTCATTTGCGAAAAATTTTATTTTTAATTTGTCACAAATACCATTTCCATGCATATTTAAAAATATTAAAAAACAAGTCAGCACTCTAACCAAGTCCTTTGCCCATGGCAGCCCACAGGCAGGGAGGGTATTTAGTGATGCAGGGCAAGTTGGAAAATTTAAATGTGTGGCTTGTTTTAAACCTCACCGAGTCATATTTGTTTCGAGTTACCTGAATAAATCTCTGCTTAATCCCCTGGTGATGGCAATCAGAATTTCTCAACTCTAAGCTTTCTGTGTTAGCACTCAGCATTTGGAAATCCTGATTAGCCACACGGACACTTGGAGGGGCAGATCCAAACAATAGGCCAGGCCTGGGAAATCTGTGTGTAGGGAACAAAACAAAATAAATAAACCACGCTGCCTTCAGCCCTCACTGCAGCCAGTGAGGGGGTTTGGTACTGAACAACACCCCTAAAATAAAAATATCTGTCCTAAAGGTGGTTAATGTCTCCCAGCCAACACTCAGCAGTACCCAGGATGGGGCATTATTGAATACTGAAGTTGTGAATGCGCTTCAGTCGCAGAGACAGAACTCCAAATTAATTCAGGTTGGATTACACGTGTATAATTACAATGGCCTGGCCTCGCTGTGCATGTGTTAGCTGCAAACAAATGAGATCTGTTTGATGTTTCACACTGCACCACGGATAAAAGTTCTGCAGCAAATCGCAAACCCATGGCTTTGATCCCGTGCTGAAACACAGCGATGTAGATTAAGGTCTAAATCCAATCCTCAGGCTCAAGGAAACTTTTCTGATCATAGCACTGGCTGATGGAAGGGTTTACACCTTGGGGTTTTTAATTAATATAAAAAAAGGAGTGAGAAGAATCTATTTTTTCTTGTTTTAAGTAATTAATTTCTTGCATCATGGTCAGCAGCGCCGATTCTGCTGACAAGGGAGCAGAGATTAAAAACAACCCCACAAACCTCAAACACAGGGGCTGCTACATTTAGAGAGAAAAAAAAAATCACCCTTTTCCTCTTCTCTGTTACAGAGGGTGGATTGCATTTAATCAGCCAAACACTGACACATTTCTAATTCAACAGAACAACAGTACAGACGGAGGCTTTATTAACCACTTGGATGGAATTTTTGATCTTCACAGTGGTAGCTGCACACCTTAGAAAGCAGAGGGTGTGAGGAAAATCAGTTTATAGAAAGTGTAGAAACTGTAGCAAATTGGAAGAGCACAGATAGGGGGAAAAAAAGCCAAACAAACCCCCAAATCCTATTACTTTTCTTTTTTTCAATGAAAATGAGATTAAGCTTGAGAGGGCATAAATTTACACTTATTGAGAAGTGGGAAAACTTGATAAAGAGCAAAAAGGTATCAGAACAAGACTGCTAGACCACCTTAGAGCTTCAGAAATAATATCTAAGCCAAATGTATAAAACAATTAGAGAATGAATGGTTTTGTAACCTGCAATTCATTTCAGTATAAGTTACTAAAATACATCCAAAATAGAATAACGTCATTACTCTGGGAGATCAATGGAAATGTCTTCCATTTGAGAGCTAATTGTTTTAGCCTTCTGGATAGCCAAATTAAACACAAGGAATAGATCAACAAACCAGATATTTTTGGATTTACAGATCCCCAGTGAAAAGGAGGAAGCATTATAGAAATTAACAACAGATTTTGTGTCAATCTTTCAGCTCAAAGGAGACCAAAGGTTGGAAAGGTGACTGAGGTGGAGGTGTGTCATCAAATTTTTCCAAGGTTTCAATTTATCCTATTTTGGCTTCTCTTTTTCATTCTCCATTCCTAAGAAATTACACTTCATCCTTCATAATACCTGAAGAAGCAGGAAGTATCAACACAGTGAAATAATAATGATTTTTCTTGGCTGGGCTCTCTGTGTATGTGAAAATCTGACATTTTAGCTATTAAGATGAATGATCATCTTCATGAAAGTATCATACACATGGAAGCTGCAGTTATTCAACAGTTTATGTCAGGACTAATGGCAGAGGGAAGGTTTATGTGAGCACCACATAAAGCTGAACCAAAGGCTGAATTTTCTTCAGGGACGTCTGGGGTTGTGGTGGCAAATTCCTGAGGAAACGAGAAAAACTTTCAGCTTACTCAGGGCTTGGGGAGCTCTTCGTAAAATCCCAGAGTGGTTTGGGTTGGAGAGACCTTAAAGCTCATCCATCCCTCCCCTGCCATGGCAGGGACACCTCCCACTGTCCCAGGCTGCTCCAAGCCCCAATGTCCAACCTGGCCTTGGACACTGCCAGGGATCCAGGGGCAGCCACAGCTTCTCTGGGAATTCCATCCCAGGGCCTCCCCACCCTCACAGGGAACAATTCCTTCCCCATATCTGATCTTTCATCTTTCCTTCTCCTTTTTCACTCTTTTGCACCTTCAGCTTCCTGGACTGTTCTTCCCTCCCTCAACATTCACCAAAAGGATGCAAAAAGAGTGGGAGAATGTTGGGCTCAAATTGTCTATTAAAAAAATTCTAGTTATTTTTATATCTGTGTTGTCTTCAGTCTCACATCCAGCTGTCTCATAAGACTAAGGATGAAATTCCCATGAGCAAAAACCTCCTGATCTGTAGGAATGAGAGCCACACAATGCAGAATTTTGGAGAACAACATAAACAATACAGAAAAGAAAACGTATAAGTGTTTATAGGAACACATTGCAGCATCTTATGCCCTTCACTACACCACATTTTCATTTCCTAGAGAGCTCCTGTGTCCCAACAAGTGTATTCTCCAAATAAAGCACCAAGCTGGAATAAGCACAATTTCAATTTTTCTGAAATAAAAATCCAACACACACCTGATGCAAAGACCACTTTAGGACTGAGCATAAAGAGCAAGAATATTTGTTCAGTCTTCTCCAGGAATATTTTATAGCGGCAAACATCTACATTTTCTTTACAAATTACTCAGCTGTTCCCTCACTCATTTACAACCACTTTTTTTTCAATGACTTGGTCACCAACACCACAGAAATGTTTTCTCTGTGCAGTGCCATGTCAGCCCTTGTTTATTCCCCCTGATACTTTATTTTGAAGTAGACCTGCAAATCTCTAATTAAAAAAGTCAAAACACGTGATTAATGGCAGACCACGAGTATTCTGGAAGCAGGAAAGAAAATAAACAACTGTAAAGTGAACAGATGGGATTACAAACTGAATTGCCATCATTAGCATTGTGAGTCTGATAATTAGTTATTAGAATAACAATACTCGTCTAATATTAATATGAGATAACACAAATGTTGTTATGGGGACAGAAAGATGAAGTAAACTTGGAAGGGCTTAGTAAGGATAATTGGAGCTGGACTTCCTGCTAATATTTAGATTTCACTTCTGAAGTTCTTGTGGAGATAAATTCTGATTGTTGTGGACAGAATCCTGATTTTCCAGGTTTAAAAGCAGAAGAAGCCCTACAAATTATTTATTGAAGGCAGCTGACCCTGAACAATTCCAGAGTTCTAAAGTTTTCTGTCTAACAGCACATGACTTTCTGGTTTATTTGATGAGTCTAAACCTGGCTTCATGGGGGGATTTGGGGTCTAAGAGGTAACTGCAGATATAAAGCAGGAGATGTTTAGAAATATGTGTACATTGAAGATTGGCATCACTGGCTCTGAAGAAGACTGTGAGCAAGTGGAATGGTCTTTAAATGTTGGAAAGGGCATTGATCTCCCTAATTTCCCATGAGTACAGTGCAGATGAGGGTGTTGGAATGATAAATAGAGGTTGTAGATGGGGTAAAACAGGGGTTTTCCACAGTTCCAATAAATGACAGTTTATAAGAGTTTATTGTGATGAGAGGCCAGGTTACACAAAGCAAAAACTAAGCCTAAACCATGAATTTTGATAAATTTAATAGAAAACTGAAGTCAGTGTTATTTTATTCTGTTAACTTCGAGCAGTTTTGCTTGGATTGGAGAACGAGGAAATCTTAATGAAACAATTGTATAGTTACTTCCATTTAATGGCTGTTTTACAGTCAAACATACATAAAGAAGAAAAATGTTAATTGCTGCTGTGCCGAATATACTGTATGGGCAACACTTAATTACAAAAGATATCATTTTGAATGACTGCTATTCCCCTGTCTTCCCCAAATGAACCCACCGACAGAATAATCCAGAGTGTAAGCAAAACTGAAGTTCAAAGACCTAATTTCTAATTCAGGGAAGCATTAAACATATGCTTAACTTTGACCAAATGTGTAAAGCCATTAACTTCAGGCCCATAAAGAAGTGCTTAAAGTTAAATGGGTACTTAGGTTATTATTCACACAGGGTTGCCTGCTTGAATCTCACTCCCCTACCAGTACTAGCACTCTCTTTAGCAGCTGGTCCCATTAATTACCAAAAAAAAAAAAAAAAATCCCCCAAAACTTGCTACTGACCATTAAAATGCAGCACAACCTGATTTGTACATCTATATATGGGTTTCATATTATATTCTATTTATACCTTCTTTTTTTTTGGTCTGTATTAAACATGAGCAGAGGAAAGCAGGGCTTGGTTTATCTTTTTGTTGTGCCTGATTGTTAAAGGCAGGCAGGCAGCTGAATATTTGTGTCTGCAGTTAATTGTGAATGCAAATGAGAAGCTGCCTTGTAAAAATCGTGACTTGTGTTTTTGGAGTCTCCAAGGAAGACGTTTGGGCAGGAATCTGAAATAACCTAATCCAGAGTAAAATTTATTAATTTTTTTCCACATAGAGTAAAAATACGGGAAATTCAGCCTTAAAAGAATAATTTTCAGTCCTAAAAACTTCTCTACTGAAATGGACTGGGGAGAACACTGCTAAACCTGAATTTCATGCAGAAAAGACATAGAACAATTCTCGTGGTTGTTAATAAATGGGCTTCTAACCTAAACCAACCCTGAAAGAACAGAGCAGAAAATATTCTTGCTGTTTTCACTTCTTTGTTACTAATTGAAGGAGATGATGGTTTGAGTTCATTATTTTCTCTCTGAACATCTCAAAATCAGACCTTGGATCTTGAGTTATGCCATATTTTGATGTCTCCTACACCACAGACCAAAATCCTGATTTTCACTTGTTTCACACAAACCCAGAATCAATTCCAGCGTATCAGTATCAGACAAACCAGGTCTTGTCAGGGGAACTGAAAAACCAAGACAAAGTGTAACAATTTTAGCAAGTTTTGAGACATGCAGCTACTTTAGCCAGGTCCACTCCACTGGCATTAAATTATTCTTCAGCACTGAGGAATTTTAGTTAAAAATTCCCCACAGAGATATTAGTTATGTACTGCCCTCCTGGTTTTTAAATTCAAACCATGCCACAGCCACAGGATTTCCTAACCCCAAAGCCTCCTCTGTGAAAAGATGTGTCCTCTCTCTTTGAGAAAACCAGGATATTGCCCAGATTTCATGGATTTCGTGTTCTCTGTAATAGTTACAGTTATTGCTTCAGTCTGTTCTAGGAGAATAGGTAAACAAAAGATGGAAAGAAGGAGTTGAAATGTAAAATTTTATGCTGAATTTTGCATTCCATACGCTCCCCTCCTGGGATTTATCACTAATTACTTAACTATATAACCACAAATTCTCCACATTAAAAGCCAGCAGAGATGAGATTAATCTGATTTTTCCCTTTCTCTGCCTCGCTCAGCTTCAGTTGCCAGCTGGCCGGCCCTCCCTTCCTCCTTTTCCAAGGAACCAAGTGTTTAAAAGTTCCAACCCAAACAATCCCAAGAGGCATTGACATAAAGATGACAAACACTGAGGGTTGGAGCCGCCGGGCTCATCCCGGCGCTCCCGCGTCCAACCGCGACCTCCTCCATCGGCACAGAGCTGCAGGGAAATACCTGCTGGGTTTGCCAGGGAGAAACACCCCAATCCCAGCACAGACAGCGGGTTTGGAATGCCAGCCCCACCAGGAGGGGTGGGATTTCCCTGCCAGACCACAGGGAATTTTCTGTGTGCAGGGTGAGCAAACTTCCAGCAAGGACCGAGTCCCCTCATCCTCAGTCACACCCCGTGCACTAATCTAACCTGAGGCTTACCAAAATCAATTCTGCATTCTGTAGGATGAAATTCCTTTAAAACAAGTTTTTCTACCTCTCCACAAAGCTTCAACAAATTGGGCAAAGTTCTCAATTCAAACTCAATTCGCAAAGTTCTCAAACTCAAATCAAAACATTGGGTGTGGCACGCAAATAAATTCCTCCATCCTTTGCCTTTCTAAACTCCTATGAAATCTGTAGTCAAGGCTGAAACCTGATATAATATGCAACTTTTTTTTACAAGAAGAAATATTTATTTGAAGTCCAGGGAAATCTGCATATTGAGCCTGGGATAATCCTCTTGGATGCCTGGCACACCTGCTTGAATTCAAGGCTCTTACCCATTTTTGAAGGGACTTCTAGAAAGATTAGAAAAAAACCACATTTTTGCCTCAAACAAATCTTGGTATGGATTGTCTCGTTATCGGGAAATATACCTTGCACTTGAACCCTCCTGTGAAGTGTTTGTTACTATTTATTTTCGCTGAAGTCTTTATTAGAGCCAACATTTAAGGTTTTAACAGAATTGACTTTAACTGGAATTTATTGGCCGTTCTCCCCCTACACGAACACTTTTTAATTTAAAAGAACATGTTTCTTACAGCGAGGTTTCAGCCCAACTGCTTTTTTTACTTAGTGAAAACCCTTTGAAATGCTGTTGTACTTCTTATTTAAGAAGTTATTCATGTGAGGAATGCCAGCAGGTCTAAGTCCATAATCCTAAATAAAAGGTTAACTTTTGCAACAAATTATAAAGTGGTTGTTGGTCTAGTTTTACTTTTCCAAAGCAATATCCAGAGATCTATTTACTTTGAACATGCCTTACTCCCCAAGAGATGACTTTTCCTTCATGCGAAGTTTTATTTAAATGAGAGCAAGACGTGAATATTTGCAAAGTTTCACATATTTCTGAGATATTTTTCTCTTGCAGTTTGTAGATGATTCACAGCAAAGAAATCTTTTGATGCCTTGCCAGAATACAAAATGCCAATGAAAGGAGCTCCACTTCCTTCAGCTCACATTTGGAGCAGCAGTTGGGCTTAAATTTGCTTTTGTAGATATCGTTCACCCAACTGTCTTCATTTGGAGCAGCCTTTGCTCAAAGAACACAAACAGCAGCTGAAAGACCTGACACTGGGCAGGGAAAACTGAAATTACAGAAATGTGGGTAGGAAAAGAGGCTGATGGTGTTTGAGCTGAGTGCATGAGTGAAGTCTTTATATAAATAGACCATAATGTGAATATTTTAGACAGAGTCTTAGATCACAAACTGCTTTTCTTCAGTGAAGTTAGCTTTCAAATGCTGTTTTGGGGAGATCGACTGTTTTCCTGGCATGCATTGTAACACTTTTGTAATACAGATTTTATGTGATCCAGGTGCTAAAATCATGATTTAAATATTCTTATATTTATTATTAATGTTCACTGTCATTTGCTGCCTGACAGCGTAACGCTAACTCATGAATAAAGTATCCTGGCAAGAGACCACCAAAATGATAAATAATTCCTAGGTGATAAGAGCTGAACAATTAATACTAAATAATAACATCATTATTAAGCATGGATACTGATCCTTACAGACAGCATTAAATGAAATATTTCCCAGCTAAAGCATAAGGCACATAAGCATTTCCATTACAGATACAAGGAAAGCCATGGATCCCTTCAAATCTCCACAGCAAAGGGTTCCCAATGCTTTTAATAAACAAATGGTTTTTACCTGGAGGAACTGAAGATTAAATCTGATCTAGAACTGTGAAATAAATAACACAAGCATCTCACGACTGCTCACAGGATAAGGCCTTAGCTGTTGTCTGGGAAGGATTAATAGCAGGGAGTTATTTTGATGATGAGAACTGAAGATTACATATTCAAACTGGAAAAGTGGAATTTAACATTCCCTTTTTTCCCAGGCTTGCATTTGTGACAAAACTTCAGCCAGCGCAAGGGGATGTATCTGTATTTTCCCTTTAATCTGCAGGCAGGAGATGTTCACATCTGTCTGGGTATGGATGTGTGTCCCACCCATCTCTTTCACGTCTTCTCTCCAGCAGGAGGAATGATGTGGAGTGTTCAGTCTTAACAGCCTGGATTTCTTCAGAAATGATCCTGTCCAGATTAAGTTCCTCCAGCTCAGTGTTTATCGACATATTTTCCTATTGAGCTGCTTTTTTTTTTTCCCCTCTCTGTGACTTTTGGCTAAAAGTAATCGCTGAGTTTGCTCATCAGAAACGTGTGTGTGCCTCTAAAAGGAAACAAGATCCTCTCTGCAGGACACCACCACCACTGCCAGGCTTATCTGCAACCCAAAATGCTTCGATTTCCTCCTTTGCCACTGGATATCTTCTTTTGCAGCCTGAATTTTTCCTTTCAAATCAATTCTCAGATACAGAAGACAAAATCCTCTTGTAGTAGATGGCAACGAACACCTTGAATTTTTCCACTGTGAGAAAAAATAACCAAATTAGAGTTTTCCTAGGACATTAATTCAATCTAGGAAGTGTGACATATTCATCCCAGTGCTGAAAAAAAACCATTTTTATTTAAGTTACTTTGGTAGAGATAGATACAGCCTTGCAGGTTAATGTGCAAAGAATAGAACAATGCAGCTTTCCTTTTCAAAATGAGCCTGTTCCTGTGAGTGACGTGCAGTGAGAACGTGCTTGTCAGGAGTGCACCAGAGAGTAACTTTTAGTCACTCCCAGTTATTTTTACACCTCTTGATTTCTTTAAATAAAGGATAAAAATTGGCACCTCATATTCATGTGTCTATTTTTAGTGCTGAAAGGGTAAAAAGGGAGGAAAAAAAATTATCTTGGTAGTGGGCTGTGGGCAGTTTCACTCCCAATTAAATGACTGTTGTCGTGGAGAGATTCATTTAGGAGATATTCCATAATGTTTTGCCAAGCTCGCTCTTGGCTTGTCTGAAGCCAGGACCTCACCTTCCAAGTTCTTCAGAGAGACTCAAAGAACCAGAACTGTTCAAAAGAAAAACCAACATCTTCTGAGCTGCATTCCCTGCCTAAATCCCAACACCAGAATCAGCTCATGATGGGCTTTAATCATTTATGCTTACAGGCATCTAAAATTAGGTAATGTGTACCTGGAGATAAATTTGGCTGAGTGTTGCATAATGCTGCAAGAACTGCAACATGAGGCATAATTGAGGATAAAACCCTCAGCAGTGAAACACCTGATGGTTCTGTGGATGCACAGAGCGTGACAAAGCTGAATTTGCAGTGGGGGAAGTCAGAGGCCACGTGAATTTTGTCTGTGTAGTAAATAATGGTGGATGCTGAAGTGCTGGGTGTGATTTATGAATATGCAAATGAGCCTTGCCATTAGGTATGCAGGGAGGGTCTGTGTGGCTGCAGGAAGGGCTGAGTCAGGGACAGGGCTGTGAATATGCAGCAGCTGAACTTTACTCCTTTCCTGGAGTTTGTGGCTCAGCATTTCTATTTTTATTTTTACATTTTCCATGGTGAAAGAGCAGCTGGCCACAGGATCAGCAGTTACCCTCCGAGCCTCCTGCCCTGGATTTCCTAGCAGGGTGCAGATGGATCTTTGCCCTGCTGATGCCACCAGTGAGGGATTTTTGGTGCATCCCATGTGTGACACGCTGTGTTCTGTGTTCCTGAGTGCCTGCAGCTCTTCCCTGGGTCAGAATTCACTGCCTGGGAAGCATTTTATTTATTTTGTTCCTCCTGCTCTCCCACCTGAACTCACCACCCCTGCATCCCACACCAAAACAGGAGGGACCTGAAAGATCTGATGGATCCAATAAGGTCATGAAACCGAGATAATTGGATGAGTCTCTTCATTTAAAACTTTTAAACTTAAGTGTGTGAATCTTTGTTTAATCATTTAAGCTAAATCTTCCCATTTCCAAGCCTGTTTCAAGGGAAATTAAACATTCAGCATTCCTAACAATTTTGCCAATCCAGAGACAGATATGGATTTTTTAATATCCTTATATTGTAAAAGACTTCCATTTCAATATAAACCTGGCTCAAACTTCATTCTAGGCATTGATTCAGTCAGCACGAATTTAAAGAAATGAATAAACGAATTGTTACCTTTAGTAATAACAGCTACTATAGAAATGAGGTACAAAATAAGTAATCCTGTGCTTTACACTAATTAATGTGTCACTATGTCTTAAATTTACCTAAAATAATCAGGATTTAGGAGACATTGATATTGTTTTGACTTAACTTTTGTATTTGCTTCTTTTTTTAGCAGTATTTCCTTATTTTAACAATTGCCTCAACTCAGGAAAAAAGTCCGTCGGTCATCAAACAGAGAAAAAATTACTGGGAACCTTGATTTCCTTGAATAAATTATGGTTATGCATGGCATTTACATATTTTTATTATTGAAATTACTTCCAAAAATACCTATTGCAGATCCCAACAATTAGAGATAATGATTATGCAGTTTAAATTTCAGCATTTCTTTCTCCCTTTATCTCTTTTTTCCCTCAGCGAATCCTCATTCCCTAGATAAGTAGCCTGTAGTTGTTGCTGGGGTTTTTTTCTGTAAGGTATTACAGGTGATGAGTCAGAATTATCTGTTAAAATTAATTCTATTAGGAATATATTCATTGGTTTGTTCTAAAGTAGCAATTTATCACGTTTGAGTGTAACACACTGATAAATCTCCCGGCCCTGACAAAACAGCTTCCCGGGATTTATTCCTGCATGTTCCAACAGACCAATTTATATTTCCTACACATTCCGGGGTGCAGAGAAATATGCTGGGGCTGATGTGGGATGGCAGACACTGAAGTCTGAGGGAGCTTGGAGCATAATTAAGAGATAATAGTGCTATCTCCCTGTTTTATGAGGCACTAACACGGTCCCTGAGTGAATAAACCGCGGAGCCGCTCACTCCAGCGAGGAACTGGAGCCCTGCCAGGAGCCTTGCTGCAACAGCACCATGACATCAGCCTGCTACCCGTGTTTAATTACAGAAAAATTCACACAGAATCACCAGTTGGAAAAGACCTTCAAGATCATTGAGTCCAACCCATGCCCCAACACCTCAACTAAACTAAACCATGGCACAGAGCGCCACGTCCAATCTCTTTTCAAACACGTCCAGTGATGTTGACTCCACCACATCCCCAGGCAGACCATTCCAATATTTTATGACTCTTTCTGTAAAAAACGTTTTCCTAATATCCAACCTATACTTTCCCTGATGCAGCTTAAGGCTGTGTCCTCTTGTTCTGTCAGTTGCTGCCTGGAAAAAGAGACCAAGACCTCCACTTGACTAAACCCCCTTTCAGGAAGTTGTAGAGAGTGATAAGGTCACCGCTGAGTCTCCTTTTCTCCAGGCTAAACAACCCCAGTTCCCTCAAACGTTCCTCACAGGGCTTGTGTTCCGAGCCCTTCACCAGCCTCGTTGCCCTCCTCTGGACATGCTCAAGTGTCTCAATGTCCTTCCTGCATGGCTGCAAAATATGGAAAATAACACCGTGGTCTGAGAATCAGGAGGCGCCAGCGGAGACCTTGGCGGGGTCGTCGCTTCTGAGGCGCTCGCTGCTGAGTGAGCTCCTGCTCCACGCACATCTGCTGGGAATCTGAGGGGATTTCTGAGGTGCAAAAGACACCGAAATGAGAAAATTCATAGATAGTGTCAGAGCAAGGGGATACCGACGTTATCCTCAGTGCTCTTATCACTTCTCAGACTTAGAACTGGGGGATTAAGGTAAAAAAAAAAACCCAAGTAAATGAGTTGTAAAGCAAGAAGCTGATATGGTGGTGCCTGGTCCAGTGTGACGGCTCTGATTGTTATCACACTTTTCTCTAAAAAGGACAGGTGGAAAGAATATGGGAAGAGGAGCTGTCCATATCCTGGAAATAGTTGGGAAGTTCTTCATGAAGGCACAGCCTGGGTAAGCACCAGAGTGGTTCCTGAGACAAATCTCCGTGACATTCAGTCCTGACAGCTCTGCCCAGATTTCCAGACAAAGGTGTTAATTTAATCAAAATATTTGGATGCAGGTGCCTACTTCCACCGGCAACTGGATGGAGGCCACTAATTTTGTTTGTGGAAATGACCAAACAGGCGTCAAACTGTCATTGATTTGGTCAAAATCCAGGTTTTGAACAATGATCCAAGGAGGAAGGTCTGGGGGTGTGTGGTGATTGATCCCCTGCTGTGCCTCACCTCCGTGGAAAGCGCTCAGGGAACATGGCAGGCAGGATGGAGCAGAGCAAGCCTATTTCCTTGGAAGATTAAAGAAACTGATAAAAATGTTAATCCTGCCACAGCCACCAGCTCAGAGCTCCACTTTCAGTGCGAGTGGCAGCAAATACTTGCAAGGCAGAGCTGTGGAAAGCTTTTGCATCGCATCAACCAAAAATGCTGCAGAAATTAAGAATATGGCATCAAACAAAACCAATAACATGCAACAAAATAATGAGGGGAAATGAAATTTACATAAAATAAGACTGAAATAAGAACGAAACAAGAATAAACTTACACTTCTTTGTTCCTGTAACTACTTCAGAAGCCCAGGCCACATGTTCTGCTTTGAAGCTCCAAAGCTGTGAAACATTTGCAAGAGGAACACAAAATTAACAATCAACACAACTGATTAACACAATCAGTCGAAGTATTTTAGCAAAAAACCCAGCATTTTTTGACTGAAAACTTAATGTAAGACTACTCTTCTGAGATGTTAATTAAAAACTTAATAAACTATTTCCTAACTAGTCCTATTAAGTACTTTTCTCACTGAACTCTAGCAAACTTAATAGAGAGATGTCCTCACCCTCATTTGAATTTCTATGTGCAGTAGGCATGTTTCAGTAAACCTGGCCTCCTTTTGGTACTCAGGAAGGTCTAATTTTATACCAGAGTATAGAATTAACATGAAGATTTTTTCAAGGTAGAAGTAAAACTGAAAATAAGGACAGGTTTCTCCATAAAGAACATTTTGCTCAATGGGTGAACGGTGCCGGGAAGAAGGAGGATATTGCTGTTCTGGCAGTCTCTGATCTGCTCACAACTCTGATTTTTATGCCTGGATTTTATTCATGGCCCACGCTGTGACACAACAACCCCCTGTGGCTGAGCACTATCCCATATTCCCAAAACACCCACAGGGAAACAAAAACTCCACACAAAAACATGTGGCAAAAAGCAGTTGCAGAGAGAGATCTGCAATATCAATGGCTGTCTTCCTTTAGTTCCTCACACAAATTTTCAAGCAGAATATTTGCATTAAATTAAATTTATATAGCAGATAATAGGAACGTGATATTAATCAGCTGGATAAGGAATATATTGAAACATCAAACACCGCTGGCTAATTCTTAACAAAATGTGCATTTTTAAGATGTGCTGGAGCCAGATTGATAGATCCAGCTGGGAATTCCCTCGTTTCTGTATGACAGAATATCCTGGTGGCTGATGCCAGACTGCTTCAGCAATGGGCTCAAAGGAATTTGTAACACAGACCAATTTCCTAATTCCCACCACTTCTCAACTTGTGGTTCCATCACCCTCTTGGCACAGTGAATAAACTGATCTAAGGAAAGGTCAAAAGAACAGTGGCCCTGTTTTATAAAATGATTATGCAATTTATCAATAGGGAAAATGAGAGACCAAAGGCCACAATTATTTTATTTTCAAGGTTTTGCTGGTTTTTTTTTCCTATAAAGGAACTAAAACACTGACCAGTAAAATGGAACCTCTTGGCAATCTTTCCTATGTCTTGCCCTCAAAATATTTGAAGATAGAATTGTGAAAACCAAAGTAAATATAACCACCCTCTTTTTTCAGTCCATAGTTCTTGTCATTTCCAAACATAGGCTCAACTTTCTCTCCTGCCCTTGAGGAGCTGGGCTGTTTCATCCTGGCCTTTTTAGTTGAGCTAATCAGTACTTTTTGTCCATGGATTTTTTGTCCAATTTTCTGCATTTTCTCTTCTGCTTAATTGGAACCAAAATAGTTTGGACGACTGAACTGAATGGAGGTGATTTTTGTGCATTCAGCACAATCTTGATGCCATCCTTCCACACTAAATGAGAGATGTTAGAGTTCAAGCTTTCCATCCCTCCAGTTTTCTCTCTCTCGGCCAAGAAAATCTTTTTCATTTTGTAGCTTCCCAAAAGGTTTTTGCTTAGCTGCTGTTTCGAGGTGATATTTGCAATCTAGGAGCTGATAGAACAAGCAAAGATGTAAATATTGTCCTGCTGGCAAGCGCTGATTCATTGAAATGGAAATGATTTGTGCAAGAGCATCATGTCTTGGCCATTATTTGTGTCAGAAACGAGGAGCAAAACTAATTTAAAAACAGGTGCTCTGCACTGCTTTGTTTTACAAGGTCTTTTTCTCATTAAACTTATTTATATTCTGTGTAACCTTTCCGATGAACAGAATGTGAGAGTGCAGTACAAGAGATAACACACACACAACTTTAACCTTAGCAGCTTCACAGAAACAAAGCAATTCCCTCCATGGAAGGGGAGGGGGTTGAGGATTGATATTCCCTCTTTTTATCATTTTTAGGAAAAAACCCCAAAATTAAAATCACTTTGAAGTCTCAGATTTGAAACTTAAAATACTTAGCAAGTTCTAAAATAATGCCCCTGAACTGTGTTCCTTCCAGGCTGAGCTGTCACACCTGAGCAGCCACAGGAGGTGAATGGTTCCTCAGTGACTTGTATCATTGAATCAATTCTGAGTTGATTATTTCTCAATGATTTGTGTCATTGAATCAATTCTGAATTGATCATTCCTCAATGATTTGTGTCACGGAATCAATTTCGTATCATTCAGATAAATAATTGGATTTCTCAATGGGAGCTGCAGGATGCAGCTGCTGCATCCCAGCTGCCCCAGGACTCCTGTGCATCCTCACCCCCAGGGTCCCCTTAAGGCCTGAACCTTTTGGAGTCTCCCAACTCCGTTGTGTGTTCCTGGCATTTCCCTATGAGCAAACCAGGCTGGACTTCTACAAAAACCAGTGCAGAATGGAGAAACAAGATTAATTTTTGCCTGTATTATATTTGGTAACAAAAACACGTAACGTAGTGCTGTGCTGAAGTGAAGATGAGGAACAGAACTCAGGAAAGCATGTGAATAAAATTAACTTTTAGCTATTAAGAGACAGCGAAGAAATTTCAAGAGGTGATTGAAGAAGGGCCCTTGTAAGTGGTGCAGGGCCGTGGCAGAGGAGAGCTCTGTGCTCTGAGTGCTCCTTCTGCTCCTCCTATCCCACAGAGCTGCTGCTTTTGGCTTTTCCCAGAGCCTCCAGTCATCCTGCAGGCCTGGAGCTCCATCCTCGGCAGGGAGGCACCGACTGAACTCCTGACAAACCAGCCCAGCAGCTTTCCCAGCCCAGCAGAGAGAGCCAGGGCTGGACAAGGCAACTCACGGCTGCAAATAAAAGCTCCACTTCGGGGGGATGCTCAGCCCAGGCTGAGTTCTGCTGGAGCTGGGCAGGTTTCTGTTGGTGTCAAGTGGAATTTGGACCAAAATAAGAATATCTGAAGAGATGGAGGTAGAAGATTGGGAGAAGGACTTAAATCTGTTGTCACAGGGCTGTCATTTGTAACTTACACCAGCCTTCCAGGACCTAAAGGGGCTGCAAGGAGCTCGGGAGGGACTTTGGACAAGGGATGGAGGGACAGGAAAAGAGGGAATGGTTTCCCACTCTCAGAGGGCAGGGTTGGGTGAGTATTGGGAAGGAATTGTTCCTGGGAGGGTGGCGAGGCCCTGGCACAAGGTGCCCAGAGAAGCTGTGGCTGCCCCTGGATCCCTGGCAGTGTCCATGGCCAGGCTGGGCAGGGCTCAGAGCAACCTGGAACAGTGGGAGGTGTCCCTGCCATGGCAGGGGTGGCACCGGATGGGCTTTAAGGTCCCTTCCAACCCAAACCATTCCATGATTCTATGAATTGCTGAAGAAGTTCAGGCTGGAATGAGCATTTTCAGCTCAAATGAGTCCAATATTGAAATAATTTTGGTGACTTGACCACAATTTTGCATACTGCTAAAATTCTTTCAACGTATTACAAGAAATTATAGTGTTTTTCACAATTTCAGAGTTTCGGTACCTTTATACAGCAGGTGTCAAAACCAGTTGCACAACTTCTTTTATTTCAGAGCAAATAGACTTTAAAATGTAATTATTCATCCAGACTTTTAGTTTAGAATAAGAAAAAAAAAATATATATGTATCCTTAAAATGCAGCGATAAAATAAATTGAAGGTACTTCTTGTCTGGCAGATTTCAAAGTGGAGTCGTGAAGTAATAGGAGTTGTGCTCTTTTCCAAAAATATTCATAGAACCTGCATTTTTAATTCCCAGAGCATCTCTCTGATGCTGCTGTAGCTCTGTAGATGCATGAACAGGAATATCTAAGCAGCAGAGGAGGATTGAGAGAGGTGGAGGGGGGGGATTAAAGCTGGAATGTCTCTGGCATTGCCACACGGCTGCTCACGGCTATGAGCAGGGCAGGAGTCAGCTCCTGGAAGGACAGAGGGCACTTTTGGTGTGTCAGCATTGTCAGTGAGCAGCAGAGCTTCAAAAGTGAAAATGAGGGGAGGGGAGTCACCCTGAAAATAACCTCTGCTCCAAAAAAACCTGTGCTGGGAACACGTTCTGTGTCCGAGGAATCCACAGGACAGGAAAAAGGGGAAATTCAGGTTCTTGTGCAGCTGCTGCTGTGCTCGAGTCCTTGCTGAGCTCCTCTGATGGGTCACCTTGGCCTGGATGTTGGGTGGGAGATGGCACCACCACACCCTCACCAGAGCTCTGTCAGGGAGCAGGGAGAAAGCTCTACCTCCCTCTGCCTCTCCCGCAGGGACCAGACAGTCAGACGTGTTTGCCTGCTTCCCTGGAACTAAGTTAAAATGGCCTGAAAGCGAGTATTGTTAATGATCGCTGCCGCGGTAGAAGCACAAACTTCAGCAGACTCAGAGAAACCTGTGAGGAGCAGCAGGGCTAATCTTATTTCCTATTCCTTTTCTGTTAGCGGTGGCTGGGAAAAGCTCTGCTCCAGGTGCTGATTCGGTCTCAGTCTCCGAGGTCCCTTTGTTGTAAATGTGATCTCTTTAGAGCATGGAGGATAAGATTCAGCAGGAGATGAAAACCCATGTTCCAGCAGGCTGCAGCTTCGCCCTTTGGCCATTCTGCTCCCCCGCCCTTCGCCCCACGCAACAAAGCCAAGGAAGATCTTAAAAACTGGGGGAAAAAAATTTTAAAAAGCTGATTTTGTTTACATTAAAATTCATGAACACATGGTTTGGCCTTTAATCTCCAAAAGTCGCAGTGTTTGCTCGAAAGGACGGTTCCTCACAGACAGAGCAGGCCAGTTTAAAAATTCAGCAGTTACAAGGACAAGAATGACCTTTTTGGAGCAAGGAAGAGGCACTGGGGAGGTCTGTTTGTCCAGCTCTTCTTTTTCTTTTCTCTCTTCTCATCTCCTCAGCCTGTTTTTTTTCTCTCCCCAACACTACAAAGCAGTTTTTCTGAAAAAAATTTGTCAAGAACACGTGTGGCAATGATGCTGATGACATGTTCATGTTCACCTTTGTGCATTACTGCTATCACACAGAATATCCTCAGCTTTGTCTGCAGGCTCATTTATTTCCCAATTTGTCTTTGAGAACGGAGAACCTACAAATATTAAAGCTAAAATTTTTTAAAAAAAAAGAAAACTGGGCTTAAAGATGTTGTGTTTTTCTTGAGGGTGCTGGTAGATAGACAAGATGAAGTGGCAGATGAATAATTCCATACTTCAAAGGACAGCAAATTATTTGCAGGGGTTAGGAAGCGATGCCAGGTTCTTTCTTACACTTTGTGGGGAAAATATCAGATTTACTGTGAGTATGAGCAGCATTTCCCCATGTTTGGGGAACAAGGGCAGCAGCACAGGGAGAGGATGGAAAATTACTTTCCATGGATCCAGGACATGCCATGGAAGTTTTAAAGGGAGTTAACACAGCACCGTTTTCATATCCATGATTTCATAACTCCACTTTTCTGGTGTTATGAAAGGAAAGGCTCTGCTGCATCCAGGAGCAGGTGGTCAACACCTCCCAAAACAGCAGCACCCCAGCGTTGGGTTTCACATCCCAAACAACTGGCTGACTGGTGGGAAACGCATGAAATGATGTGATCACCCCCTGCATCCTCAGGACACCTTCAGTGCAGGGTCAAGGCCTTTCATTTTCCTCGTGGCACCCTGGCATTTTGGCTGCCAGACCTAATGGGCAGTGACTGGCGGCTTTAATGATAAAACAATATTCCAAGCCGAGCTCGTGCCTTGCAATAACTGAACACCACTCCTGGGACAGCTCTGGGAATCTTTAGTGCGAACAAAAAGAGTCCTGCAGTTTTCTCATTTAATTAAGTTTAAATCTATGGGGACTGGCAGTGCGTGGCTCGGGCTTATGATTTTTATTTTTTTTTTGAGTCGTTCTTTGCAGCTTAATGTCATTGTGAAGTAGTTTTTAATCAACAGACAGTCTCAACTGGAAGTGAAGCTGACACCTCGTTACCTTCAGAGGAGGATTTTTATTAATTGCAGCACTAAGTACAGGGGAAATATCTGGGGTGACATGCAGTAAAAAACACCAGACGGTGGCACAGGGTTCAAAAGCATTTCAGCATTTTCTCTTATGGGTTACACTTGTGGTTGTCTGGAATTTTTTATGGGAAGAGCTCACTTTCATCTCATTTTATTGTTGCAAACCAAATTATTAAGGGGTATATTCTCCACGAGGCTGAAACTTGGGAGTATTTTAGGAACATCTGCTTTCTAAAATACCTCAGACATTTGTGAGCTGAAGGGAAACTGCTTTCAGGGCTGTTTTATGGAGGAACACTATTTCTGTGTGTTGGAACGAGTTGTAAACATAGATAAAGATGCAGATATAAATATCGAGATAAAAAATTACCTGCATTGCGTGAGTCAGTATTTCTTAAAACCAATTTCTGCAGAACTGTTCCTGAACCGTTCCTGACCAGGAGCCGTGCAGCACTACAGCACAGGGAGTGGAATTATTCATGTTGCATTAACACAACCTTCGTCAGCAATGGTGCTAATTGCTACATCCAGGATCTTTGAAATCCTGCGTTTCTGAGCATAGCATGGGATCCTTTAACGTAACACACTTCTTTTTAATGCAGGGAAACCCTCACGAAATAAACTCCCAGATACGAATTCGGCTCCGTAACTTTTCCACCCCCACTGTGCACGGAGATGCTCGTTAGGAATCCAGACAAGGTGACAACACCTCTGACAGTTTATTGCCACTTCTGTGCTGTCCTCTCTCTGTGCTGTCCCCTCTCTCATGTCTTATTTGCCAATTACCCATGGCCACAGAGTCACTGAATGGTTTGGGATGGAAGGGATCTTCCAGTGCCACTGTCCAAGGCTGCTCCAAGCCCCAGTGTCCAACCTGGCCTTGGACACTTTCAGGGATCCAGGGGCAGCCACAGCTTCTCTGGGCACCCTGTGGCAGGGCCTCCCCACCCTCACAGGCAAGGATTTCTCCTCAATATCCCACCTAACCCTGCCCTCCCTCAGTTTGAACCCATCCCCCCTTGTCCTGGCACTCCATGCCCTTGTCCAGAGTCCCTGAATGGATTTTGCCAACCAGACCCACTGCAGTAAGAGGCAAAAACAAAACAAGGGGCTCTTCCCAGCCCTCCTGCTCTTCTGAAAAGAATGGAACATTTCTGATGGTAACCAAAGGGAGATACAGGACTGGTGAACCTGGGAGGCACTAAGAACCACAACAGTGAACAGGAGCAAAAGGTGACAAAAGCTGGGAAGAGCAGGAGAAGTGGGAATTTGTGGCTGGTGAAAGGAGGTACAGACAGAAAGGGGAGAGGGAGAGGGAGGGAGCCAAACTCTGCTCTGCAGAGCTACAGCTGCAAACAAAGAGAGCTTTTAAAAAACCAGGGGAAATGTCTGTAGAGAGACCAGGGAAATAAACCTCACCAAACCTCCAGAAAAGGCTAATTAGAGACAACTGGAGAAGTACCAGACTTTTACCCCTGCAACCCCTACAAGGACCAGGCAACTCCCTCCCGAGTTTTGGTTTTGTTTGTGTAGCAAATACCTGTGATCTGTCCGCCAGTGCACATTGCCCCTCAGGGCAGCTTCCCAGACAGGGTAACAGCTTCCCACTTTGGCTTCCTCATGTGGAACTGTCACCAAAACAACATCCTTGCCTCTTCCCAGCCTCCTGCCAAGGCACACTTCCCTTTGTTCTGCCCGGCTCCTCCTGCAAGGCTGGGAGCTGGAGCACTGAATGGGGAAGCAGGGATCTGGCTATAAACAAGATAAAGGGAGGGATTAAAGTTTTGGGGTTTTTTCCCCCTGTATCCTGGTGCTTCTTTAACTTGTAAAAGAGAGATTGGACTCCCTCATTCTGTGCCCGTGTTGTGCTCAGAGCATTTTCCAGTGGAGGCCTCATGGCTGCTCATCAGGAGATTTTGCTGAGAGACAGAAACATCCAATTTGTAGTTCCTTGTGTGTCCAACCCCCCGAAGCTGGCTGTGTTTGGGCAGCTCTTCTAAGGAGCCCCGGGTTAGGAAATTGTTCTCTGTGTGTGGGAAAAAGAACATGGATTTTATGTTGACAAAAAACCTCTCCAAGTTGCTTCTGTTTTGCTGAAGGGACAATCCCAAACTCGTGCTGTGGATGCTTAAACAGATGTGCCACAGCCAGGGCACCTCAAGGGCAGCACCCAGAATTATCTCATGTCATAAAGGGAGTTTTTCCCCTGTCTGCTTAGGAGTAACCACCTCATTGTAAAAAATCTGCAATCCATGACAATTAACACACTAAAAATCAAGGGTTTGAGTCAATATTGAATGACTGTGCTACAGAGCAGTGAGAACTGGATCAATTGAAGGTGGCAGGATACAGTGGAAAAAAAATAGAATCTTCTGTTGTAATGAAGGGTGGTGTCTCTAAGAGCAAAAACCCCACGTGATGCAACTCAGAATCCTGTGAGTGACTTTCCAGGCTAAGGAATGCCTGAATTGAGTGGCTTTGTGTGGGCTGCTGCTGCTTTTTCCATACACATTTTCTATTTCTGGCATAATACATAAATCAATGTCACAACTGAAAGAGAAAATGATGCACACTTAAAGCAAAACATTAAATTACCTCTTTATGGGCTATCTGCTTCCCAGATATTATTTAGAAAGCACGAAATAAAATAGCAGAGCTGTTTTGGAGCTTCCTACAATGCAGGAATGGAGGAGAGAGGTTTCACTGAGATGAAATCTCTGCACTCACACTTGGTGAACAACCACGTCTGAGATCACCTTTGTGCCTTCTGCTGTCAGGGAAATGCAGAATTCCTCTTCCTCGGACAACAGAGGACAAATCTAACTCAGTATTTGCTTCCCACTCTGCAGAGAGATCAGAAAACACTTCCAGCTGAAGTCTGGAGAGAGGGACAACTCTGACTTTGCTGTGGTTTGCTGGGACACTTCACAGGGAAGAACTTGAAACCAGCATTTGATAGCTCGAATATGAGCTTTAATAAATTGTCTGAATCTCTGGGAATTCTTATTGTGATAGGGACAAGTAGATAAGAACCATTATTTTATGAATAGAAATTCCTAATTGTCATAGTCACCTAATCTCTCGTGGAATTTTTACATGGATAAAACGTATAAATAAATAAAACTTCTTGTTCACAAGAAGCTTTGCAAAAAGTGCCTGTCTTGTGCTGGGTGTGAGTTGATAGAACATTGCCTGGCCAGGTTTTTTTACTGCAAATGGAACCTTCTTTGCTTTGTGCCCATTTTATCCACCCAAAGCAGCCAAGATGAGATAAGAGCACGGAATTGATTCCTGATATCACAAAGATATGAGGACATTTATCTGGGGAAAGCCCCACCAAAGACAAAGGGTTGCACTAATATCGCCTAACCTGCTGTTATCATCCTATGGATGAGTGGAAAATGCAGTTTTTTTCTGTGGGAACACTTTTTTCTACAACGCCCCCAATATCGAGGGGAAATCGTTCCACAACACCAAAAAACCAGCACCAAAACCAACTTCATTTACGAAATATTTTGGACCAAACTTACCACAAAGAAAGCCTCAGGTACCAATGTTTGCAGTTCTACTCTGACCCTTTTGGGAAAGATTAATAAACTGAGCATGCTACCGATAATTCACTTTTTTTTCCATGGCATTAGAAATAAATGGACTTTGTAAAGAGTTTTAAGCCTTAGTAAAATATAGCATTGCCAGCCTTAGCAGAGTTATTTTGTAAAAAACATAAAGAGGTATTTAAATATAGAGAAAAATCATGATGAGATCTTTTTTTCTTTCTTTACTGTCAGAAATACAATTTTGTTAAAGGTGGTGTATTTGGAGCCTGATGTGTTGGTATCTCCCTTCCTCACCCTTTCTCCTCTGTGTGCCCTTATCTTTTGTAAGGATGATAAAAGCTGCACCTGCCACAGCTTCATCCTCCTTAAGCCCAGCCTTGAGGTTTAGTACATTGTAGGCCTAGTTCTTTAAAAGTGTTTTACCTCTCTCTTTTCCAAAAGAGAGTCCAATAGATAATCCAATTATCAACAGTATATGGCTGTATACTTATATCTGAAGGCTTCCAGTTTTGTTGGAAATAATTTTTGAATGGTGTTAATATCAGGGACAACCAAGTTTCCTATGAAGAAAAATAGGATTTAAAAAAAATGGGATTTAAAAACTGTCAAAAAAAAAAAAAAGGAGAGATTTTGGTGTGTCTTCTGAAGTGAACAGGTTGATAGAAATGTCTTTTGGTTTAATTTCTTCAAGCAGAAAACAGCAATAAAGAAAACTGCTACTTTTCCTCTTATAACTAATTCAAGGTTTCATGACATCAGTTTGCAGTAAATAAAGAAACTTTGCACCCAAGCACTAAACCCAAACCAGAACACGCCGTGTTATTTTCAAAACTGTTCCCGTTATAATTCAATGCCAATTAAACCTCAACACATGTGTTAATTTCAGAAACAAGGAAAAGTTATTTCCGATTGCTCCTTGGTGCTTGTACACATTTCTCCTGCTGAAGTCAATTTGCAGTTGTGAATTTCAGAGCGGTTTGGGGGACGCGCAGAGGCGGCTCCGTACATCTCTGCAAATACCTCGTTCCGGGAGCAGCATCTGCTGCTAAGCTCTAAATACAGAACACATTTTCAGGTAGTGTTTCCTCACCCGTGGCAAGGCTTAATTTGTTTTCACGTTCCAGAATCTCTCTTTTATTATTTCGAATACCGGCTGATTGCATCTCTAACCCTGCAGGTGACAAGGGGCCTTCCTCCCCTCTGGGAATGTGAAAGTCTCCTTGCCAGCAGCCCTAATCCCATCCAAACTTCTCAAAGGTGGGAGTTGTGCTGCTGCTCTTAAAGAAACAAATAAATAAAGCAGAAGGACCTTAAAATAAGTGAATAAATAAAGCAATAGGGCCTTAAATAAATTTAAAAAATAAAGTAATAAGACTTTAAATAAATAAATAAATAAATAAATAAATAAATAAATAAATAAAACAGTAGGCCCTTAAATGAATAAATAAATAAATAAATGAAGCAGTAGCACCTTAAAATAAGTACATCAATAAAGCAATAGCACCTTAAATAAATAAATAAATAAAGCATGAGGACCTTATAGGATCTTAAACAAATAAATAAATATATAAATATATAAATCAGTTAGGCCTTAAATAAATAAATAAATAAATGGTGCCTTAAATAAATAAATAAATACAGTGATAGGCCAATAAATAAATAAATAAAGCATGAGGACCTTGAATGAATAAAGAAATAACTAAAGCAATAGGACCTTAAATAAGTAAATAAATAAATAAAGAAGTAGGACCTTAAATAAATAAAAATAATAAAGCGATGGAACCTTACAAAATAAATAAATAAATAAATAAATAAACAAATAAAGTGGTAAGACCTCACATAAATAAATGAACAAAGCAGCAGGACCTTAAATAAATAAATAAATAAATAAATAAATAAATAAACCAGTAGAACCTTAAAATAAGCAAATAAATAAAGCAATAGGGGCCACCACAGCTCCAAATCCAGGAGGGAAACACGTCACCTGTGGTCACCTGTGGCCACCTGTGGTCACCTGTCCACCCTCAGTCCCTCCCGGGTGGCATCTGGATGGAGCAGCACCCCTGTGACACTGCCCATGACCCGCTGCTGCTCTCCCATGAAAGTTTAATAAGTGCTGTTTTCTCTCCATTATTGTGTGTGGAACATTATGGCCTCATAAAACATCGCAGCGCGACACCCAGGTCCAGCCTGGCCGGCCAATTAATTTGATAAATTAGCCAAGCTAAAACACTGCAAAACTTTGGGCACAGCTCTGAGAGTTTTGGGGCTGCTTCAAGGAGAACTCTGCAACTCCCTGCAACGTCTTCAAGGTTTGTGCTCTGCCTCCCAAACATAGAAAGACGTTTAAAGGGAGCACACGCTACAAGCATTGCAGGTAAACCAAGGCAAAAAAAAAAACCTCCACAACTTGCTGAGCATCAGTGTGTTTGGATAAATCTGGGAGTCTCTGTATAGCAATTTATGCTCCAGCAGCCACTGCATAGAAACAGCTTTTGTATCCAATTTAAAAACATGAATGTTCCGTCCTTACCCTAGAGCTTAAAGACAATTTACAGAAGTAGGGCACGATGAAGTATTGCCACAATAAACTGTTGTTTTACTTCCCTTTTACAGCAAAAATTAGGGGAACACTGCAACGGTTGTCAAGCCTTAAAATATGTTTGCAATAAAATAGAAGCCATTGGCTTTCTTTAATTTCAATGGGTTTCTTCATTATTCAAAAGCCTCTTTAAATCTTTCATAGATTCGAATCTGGTTTTTTAAGAAGAAGTACATCATCCTTCAGTAATTAATCTAAGTGTCTGGCTACTAAAAAATTGGGCCTTGATGGTCCTTCTGTATTTTTCTCATGGAGGGAGGAAGCATTTTAATACTTCAAAACTTGCTTATTGGTTCCTTTCTGTTGGCAGGAGTTGGAATATATTATAAAATGCATTGCTGGTAATACCCTTCCAGAATAAATGAAGGAACACCTTATAACTGGTTACTATGAATTAATCTGAAATTCATCCTGGTGGCTGGAGATTTACTTGGGTGTGAATGGCAGAAAGTTCACAGAAAGTTGCAGTTTATTTAACCACATAAAACTTTGTTAGTAAAGAGTGAGGATACAGTGAGTTAATACAGACAGGAACAATTATTTTCGTATTTTCATGTTTTCAGTGAATGAAAGGAATTCACCACATGTTAAATAATATCTAAATACAACAAAGTGTAGCTCTAAAATAACCAGGCTGGACTATTTTAATTAACAATAAGCAGCACTTCACTGCATGATTAGTCCCTCTGAAAGCTACAGAAATAGAGGATTAATGTCCAGCAATGAGATTTTCAAAATTTGAATCCTTTGAGGAAGAGCCCCCTGGATTTGAGAAGCCTGGGTTTGATGGTTTGGACCCACCACAGACACCAGGTGATCGCTGGAGTTGGAAAGAAATTTCTCTCATTGGCATAAAAATCAGTGAGGGGAATTACAGCTTCATCTGCTGCTTTTTGTATGATAAGGAATGGACAGAAGGTGTTTTCTAGCTCTGTAAATTAAAATAATGGAGAGAATCGGGAGTGTGAGAGTGGATTTAGGCAGAAGGTGCTGGTTCAGCTCAGCCCAGACGCTGCAGAGTGAAGGAGAGCGATGTCTCTTCATGGGCTGCAAGCCCTGAGCTGGGTGGGCTTTGGGCAAACAGGCACCTCGAGTCTGCTTTTGACAAGCACAACTCAAAGTGATCCAGACAGGGAAGAGTTGTTGACGTCTTCGTGTGAAGAATTAACTTCAAACAGAGGGAGAGAGGAAAAAAAGAAAAAGAAGAGAAAACCAGGGAAAATCTCAGTATGGGAGTTGACAGATACTTGGATTTCAGTAAAGCATTTGACACTGTCTTGTGAAATTTTAATTGAAAAATTAATTCAAGTCAGTTTGGCTGCAGACAATGGTGTGTGGGTTGGAAATTGGCTAAAGCACAAATGAAAAAAATGCTGATAAACAGCTGGTGACAAGATAGGTGGAATTGTCCAGTGGGGTAACACACACTGATAGTCTGAGTTTACTTTATATCTTCATTAACGGCTTAGAAAAAGGCACAATCGAGATCTTAATTAAATACACAGATTATGCTCATCCTAGAAGGTTTGAAGTGTCGATAAGGAGAGTGAAATAAAAAAGGATTGATAGGAAACACGGATAAAACGTGGCCAAGATAGATTCATCAAGGGAATAAAATTCCTTTACTACAAACACAAACCCAGCACAAACCAGAGCAACTCCAAAGATGAACAGTGGTTGACCTTCTAGGGCATGGAAGAGTGGCAATGGATAAGAGAGCTGGAGGATGCTACCGGAATTCTAAAAAGTAAAATGCAAGTTCAGGATCCGGTCCCCTTTGCATCCAATGGAAGTTCAGCCATGGATTTCAAAGGATTTGGGACATGGCTGGCGGTCCCAAAGCAGGGATTAGCTGTAACCTTGTCCTGGCCCCTGCGTGCAGCTCTAAGAGATGCTCTCCCACAAAGATGTTAGACTGGCTGCAAATCAGAGAGGAGACAGCATAAAAAATGGAGGGGTTTTGTGAGAACCGAAGTGGGAAGAAAAACGAAGAGAATTAAGTGGTTATAATTTGGCCAAATAAGGAATAAGCAGGAAGACAATAACAGCTTTCAAATGTCTGAGGACATAAGCCTGGATAAAGGATAATAATTATTCACTCTGTTACATGGCAGAACAATTTTACCAGGTGAAGGGAATATATTGTGAGGGAAGAAAGACATTTGATGTAAATATCAGGAAATGCTGCACATTAAACTGTTGAATAATAGAGGAGATGGAAGTCCTGTGGCCTGGGATTTCTGAAGCTCAGATTGAATGCCAGCTATTGAGATGCAGAGAGGAATCTCTTCAATTCCCCAGGACACCAGGAAATACATCTGCCTTGAAAAGATGAGGATCTTCTCCCGGCCTCTTCCTGTGCAAGCTCCATATGTTTTAAAAGCCCACACCAGGAGATGCAGAAATATCAGAGGAGAAATTGTTCTTAATAACAAATAAATCCTCCTTGTATCTCCTGACTCTGCAATCTCCTCTCTGCTCCCGCCCCTCTCTGACCGAGATCACAGCCTTTTCTCAAATGTGCTACTCAAGTCAATGTCTTCTAACTGGTTTGGTCTACTCAGGTAAAAAAGGCTTTCCTGGGGTGGGAAATGGGGATATTTGTAGCAATAACCCAAAGATTTATTAGTAGAGGACATTTTTTTACCTTGATTTGTCTCAGATTACTCATTTTTTCTGCTAGAAATACTGTCTAGAGGTGGTGTGAGACTCCTTTTCAGGGGTTTTTCTTCTCTGGCCTCATTTTTTGCTTAGGTCTTTAGATCCTAAAATCACTACAACACTAAAGACCATTAGTAAATTTGTTTATTTGCATGTGCCCACTCATTCACACAGCAAAGAGCTTGACTAAAAATATTAATCAAAGAGAAAAACATAAAAATCTGACTTTTATTCCATCACACAGTCCATGATAGGGGAGGGAGCTATTTCTGTCCAGCAATTCCTGCCTTTTTCCACCCTCTGCATTTTAGTTCCCAGCTCTCCACCAAAACGTAGGAAGCAAAGACAAATTTCAGATGATAAATAAGGAAGGCTTTTTTTTCCTCCCCTTTCAGAGTGAAAAAGGCAATTTTAAATACAGCTAAATATTTGTAAACATGGGAAATGCCAGTCCTTGCCTGGTATAAATGATCCCAAGTTTATCCATTTTGATTTGAGCATGGCTGTTCACACTGTGGAGGATCCATACCCTGGGATATTCACAGGACTTCACTCACTTCAGTACCAGTTTTAATGATCAGTGATGATCTTAGGCAACATTAAATCAGTTTTTAGACTTTAGACACTGCTACAGCCTATGGTAGAACGCATTGAAAAATATTTTTTGGCCTTTTCTGTCTTGATTTGATACTAATGACAATGAACTGTGGATTAAGGAGACACTAGGGAAGGTGTTCCATGTCTGAGTGTAAATCAATACATTTTACTGTAGGCGAACACGTTCTGTGCGTCTGCAACGCCATAAATTTATGCCTGGAAAATCCACATGTCCTGTCTGCACTGCAGAAATGAGAGATGAGAAGCTGAATATTCAGTGTCAGAACAGTGCTGCAGGAAAGGCAAGGACAGGACACCTGAAGGCAAAAGCAGGACAGGAAGGAGCAAAAGCAGGGAAGAGGTGGCATCTGTCCACGGAGCATTGCTGAGACCTTCATTGGAACAATCTGTTTAATTCTGCAGCCTAATTTCCAGGCTGACACTGAAAATAGGAAATATTCACAAAAAGGAAGGCGGGATGCCTGGAAAAGGTATTTTATGGATAGAAAGTTATGAAGCTGAATGGATTTGGTTTATGAGTGTGGTTTAGGGGACGACTTTCTTGAAGTCCGGGAAGCAGTGATGTGAGAAATCTTGTAATAACAAGTTATTAAAAGCAGTAACTCTTGTGATCCTCGCAGAAACTCTGAGAGCAGCACTGGCATCAGTGGAGCCCCACAATTCTGAAAGTTCAAGGTCACAGTGGGGTGCTCTGTGCTGGTGGCTTATCCTCAGTCAATTCAGTCACTGCTCTGATTTGCACTTGCCTGCAAAGACATTCAGGACCAGTCCCAATTCAGACCCAAATTAAATTCAGTCTTGGATATATGCACCAATTATAAATACCTGGAAAGAAACAGATTAAGGATTAAGGCTGGTTAAGTAAAGAATTAGCTCAAAATTAAAGTGAAAACAATACATAAACCATAGACTGTAAAATGCCCTGACATTCTTGAAAACCAAGATCCTGTATTTCTATACACTTGTATTATGAACCTTAAAAGCATGAATGTGTTTTATTCCTTGCCAGGTTTGTTCCTCTACTTGGAAAACATTTATTCTGCTTCTTGTTTACACTGAATTTAGAATTAATGTGGCTGTTCTGGTTGAGCAAAAACAACCCTGACTTGTATTAGGCGTCATTTTATCATGCCAAGATATCTCGTGTAAAAACACAACACGAGCAGAGTTCTCAGAATTAAGCTGGTTAATAATTACTGTATAAACAGGTCAAGGATCAAGAGAGACAGTAAATTCTTGTGAAGTGTGTGTAGATTGTATTTCCAAATTACGATTCTGAAAGCCAGAGCTGTCTTAATGTGAGCAGCATAAGTCTGCTATGCAGAGGTGAAATATCGTGGTCTCAGGGAACATTTTTCACAGACTAATCATCAAAATAAAAATGCCAGTAGTTACTCACATTAAAAATACGCTGGCATTAGTGAAGTATTTCTGAGGTGCAATAATATTTTCTGAAAAATTACACAATCTAAGACACATTTTCTTGAATACTGTAGAAATAAACAGAAACTCCAACTGAGAGACTCCAGTCCGATTTCCTGATGAGGTTTTCAACTTAAAATCCATTCCCCTGGTCCAGCTTTCCTCCCAGAGCCTGCTCAGACATTGCTCTCATCACCTTCCCCAGGATTTCCACAGGGGAGACTCCTTTGGGGTCCCTTTATCTCCTTGCAGCATCTCCCCACTGAAAATGGAACAAGCAGCTGTAATTTTACATCTTGAACAGACGCGTTTAACTGAAAGCCCCTGCCTGGGTGTGCTGGCACTGAGCAGGGTGCTCTGAGCATGGTGCTGTGAGCAGGGCAGGGCACGTGTGGGCACCCAGCAGAGACACCCTGGCTCAGAGGCAACACAGGGGGAAGGCTTCTCTGCTGTACCTGGGTGGGGTGAGGGCTCCCGGATCAGCAGGTGGCAGTGAGGACCTGGCAGCACAAATTTAAAACTGGAAAACCGGCTGGGCACAACTGGGGAACCCACCTAGGTGCCAGCACCCCCCTCATGGTCTGTCTCTAACACATTTATCACCACAGCTCCTGGTGTGACCATAACCTGTGTTACCAGTTAATGAGCAATCACCTAATGAGCTAATTATGGCGTTGGAGTGGCTGTGTCCTCTCCTGCTGCTGCCAACACCCATTGGTGCTTTACCACTGAACAAATCATAAAATCCCGGAATGGTTTGGGTGAGAAGGGACCTTAAAGCCCATCCAGTGCCACCCCTGCCATGGCAGGGACACCTTCCACTGTCCCAGGCTGCTCCAAGCCCCGCCCAACGCGGCTTTGAACATTTCCAGAGTGTCACCCCTCTCTTCAGCTTTGGCCATGGTCACCTCTGAACCTTTTAAGATGTTTAATGTTTCATTTCATGGAATCAAGACCATAATAACAGCACACTCCTTAGGCTGGGAGGGATCGTGTGAGCAGCTGCAGCCAGCCAGGTGTTGTCAGTTCCAGCTGAACTTCCTTGGGTTGCTCTCCATGGCCAAAACTCAGGACTAAATAAATGGCTCAGGCTCAAAGTTTTGTGATGCAGATGCTAAATACACACAGGACTGAGAACACAATCAAGTGACAACATGAGAGTGACAACACTGCAGATCTGGTCAGAACTGAACACTGGAGTTTCTTCAACTGGAATTCTTTTTCAGATATTTTCTTTCTGGAGGTTTTATATTCAGTTCAATTGTTCACAGAAAATAGTATTTTTAAAAACCCAAAACAAGTCTTTTCTTTTTTTTTTTTTATTAGTGAGAAAGTGGGAAATGGAAAAGAAAATAATTCAATGATCCAGCAGCTCCCTGAGCAGAACCAGCCCTTTCTCACTGAACTCATGGCCCTCACTTGGACAGCCAAGCGATACCAGACATGAAAATTGAATAACTGGGTTATTCTAGATGTTAATGCTTCTTTATTTCTAATAAAAGCAATGTGGAATCTAAATTCTGTTCAACTGACAAGTCAACCTTGTGAATTAAAACTCCAAATGGTTTAACAAAACAATTAAATCAACATGTATGTGCTTTTTCAGGATTTTGGAAAGGATTTCGGAAAGGATTTCACGACAAATACAAGACTCTGATCCTATCAGTAACTATAAAAAATATGCAATAACAGGGAAAGGTCTCAGCAAAGTGGGAAAAGCCCAGATGTGTAAACACAGCTGAGCAGAAATGTGTGTGTGGTTCATTCACTTGTTTGCCAAAGTGTACATTATTTACAGATAAAAAATAGCACATCCTTGAGTCATGTGGTGTTGCTGGCTCCTTAACCTCCTGCTTATCCGACAGGTTAACCAGCAATTGTGGGCAGAAATAATTTGGCTACTTTGGCAGTCAGCTCTTGGCCCAGGAAAACTCTTTTATTCAAAGAAAGAAGCAGCCAGACGGGAAACTCAGCTCTCAAGGTTGGTCTTTTTCTGCTTCCTTTTCAGATCCAGGAGTGCTAAAAGTGGGAGAGGTGAAAGTGCTGATGTGATCAAGTAGGCAGGTTACAGCAAATAAACAAAGTCCTGCTGTGCCCTCCTCATTTCTGGGTTAATTTGGTGCCACTGCCACAGCTCTGACACTTCAGTGGGCACAGGACAAGAGCAGCACAGCCGGAGGGGCTGTGGTGCCCCCGGTGTCCTTCAGTCCTGAGCTCTGGGCTGTCCCCTCGGTGGTCCCACGGGGATGGTGGCACCGGCCCAGAGCAGCTGGAGGGTGTTCAGAGCTGCATCAGCCCCGGGAATCTGGGAAAACCCTGGAATTGCACCCAGAGGCTGCAGCAGGCTGCTGGGCAGGCCTGGCCCTACCTCTGGGCTGCTCACAGGGCGGGCACTGAAGGTGTTCAGCAGGAAACTGGGGGGTTCCTCCTCTGTGGGAACCCCAAAGGACAATTAACTGATTGCTGACGGCGAGAAATGTCGTGGTGTTGGTCCTTTGCACACGCAAAATCTAGAAAGGAATCCTGGAAAGGTTTGGGTTGGAAGGGACCCTAAAGACCCTCTCTGCCATGGGCAGGGTGACACCCACGGGATCGGGTTGCTCAGGGAACGCTCTGGAGAGTGGACAAGCCCTTAAATACATTGCAATAATTTTCTTTTTTAAATACTGAAAAGTTTCACCTTAGACAACCACAAAAAGGACACAAAAACACCTCTGTGGTGTGTTAGGGGACACTGAGAGACTCTAAAAAACGTACAGACACTGGGAAAGGCCTGCACCCAGCTCATGTGGGGTCACCCCTGTGCAAAGGGGACTGAAGTAGGACCAAGCAGGGCTGCAGGGGAGGAAGAGACATCATCTAAATCTGTCCTGGTGAAAAAAAAAAATCAATGTCAGCATTAAAATTGCACTGGAATATTGGAAGGACAATTAGCATTAGGTGGTGTAAACTAACGAGATAATGAAACTGCACATATTCTTTTCTCTTTAAAGCGTTAGCAGGACATCAAGGTGGAATGAAAACATTGCTTGATCGCACTGGGAGTTTCCCAATCACCAAAAACCCAGCCATAATCAACCCACTCACAGCTGTGCTGCAGTTTGCAGCCCCTCTCTGGCTGGTCCCACCCTCAGGTGTCTGTGCCAGGTGTGTTACAAACTCCAGAAACGGAGCACACCCCTCTGAGCTCATCTCCTGCTCCTGCACGGGCACAGGAGCGGTGGCCAGACGGTCGATACTCCAGAAGTGTTTTGGTTTGTGCCGCAGTCGTGCCATGAGATCAGCAAAGCCCAGACACTGAGATTTTCCATCCCTTCACGGTGGTTTTCCAACCTGCTCGCTGCTTCTGCTGGGGAGGCTCTGAGTTTTTGGGGCTGGGGAAGCTCCTCGGAGGCTCCCTGCAGATAATCCTTGGGCACAGCTCAGCAAGGCCCTGCTGATACCCCAGAGCTTTTGCAGTTAAAAATTCCAATTATTAATGTAACCTGCCTGAAAGCACTGAGGAGTGACTCTTCCTTTTTCTCTGCCTTCCTCACAGCACATACATTGTGCTCAGCTTTTCCCTTCTCTTTTCTCTCCCAGTGACCCCAAGGGCACCTGCAGGAGCCAGGGCTGGCACAATGAAGTTAATCATTACCTGCTGCAGCTGTGGGGTCGAGGCTGCAGGTAACTCAGCACATTAACACCTGTGATCCTGCAGTGCTGGTTCGTGAAATCTTTGTGTTCTTCCCCTTGGGATCAATCCCATTTTACAGATTTGTGCTCAGGTCTTTGGATGCTGGAAAAGCCGGGCTGCTCCAGAATCCCAGAGCTCCTCATCTTCTCAATCTTTGCATAAACATCTCTTCACTTTCCCATAAGCAGCGCTCTTGTTTTACTGAGCAATAGCAGCAAATCATTGCATTTCTAAGAATTCTGAAAAATAAAGTTCCCAGGCTTTCCCAGCTGTAAAACCCTCAGAAAGGCTGCTCTTGCCTTTTCTGCACTCAGCTTTCTCTGGCAGAAGTATGGCTGTTACACAGCAATTTTCTTTCCATGTTTTTAAAGTGGCTGATTTTAATTTGGATGTATTTTCCCCTGCAAATCCTTTCAGTCAATATGGAATTACAGAAAGCAGCTTTTTGAAGAGAAATTATATCTGGAGAAGTTTCCACTAAGAGTGTGTGTGTGTGTATTTTACACAAACTATTTATTTTTTTATGTCTTGGTGGCACTATCATTTTTGATGACCTGTGCTCTACCAGCCTGACCTCAAAGAAATAAAATGAAAATAATGATGTAATATTTCTGATCCTCCCACATCAAGAGTGATGCCTTCAAATAGAGACAGGGTAGACAAAGTTTACTGGGATGATAGGGTGAAAGCAAATTTTTTCTTATCCCCAAAAAGCTGAAAATAGTTTGGAATGGTTTAGAAATGTGTTTTCTACATATAAGTTTAGCATAAAGAAAATGAAAACATAAGAAGAAATTGTAAAATTTATAATAAAAAGAGATTTGTAAAGACTTATCTGGAAAGGGGAGTAAAATTTCCAATCATGAGTGACTGTCAAATGCTCTTCCATAAGGGATCATCAAAACTTCCCAACTGCTAATCTTGAATAGAAGGTGAATTCTCTGCATGTGCTAAAAAAACCCTAAAATAAAATACAATTATTGACTTTAGTTCTACGTTATCCTCAAAAGGGCAAAAGTACTGTGTAAGCTGGGAAAGCTCCCGCACACATTTTTAGACAAATGAGGTGTTTTAGGTGTCTGTACTAGTTTGAAAACAAACCAGCGGGAGATCGCAAGTCAGAATTATAATTTAATAGAAAAAATTAAATAAATACAATAGTACAAGGAAAAAAACACTGATAAATTTGGATACAACCTGACACCCTGTTAGTCAGGGTGGTGGTAGCAGTCTAAGTAAAGTGGTTTTGTTGAAGTGGTGACCTTGTAGAAAAGTCTGGTCTCCACCTGAAGGTCCAGTGGTAGCTTTTCTCCTCTGGGAATCCAGTAGACAGGGCTGCCTTATGCAGTTCCAAAGCCCAGGTTATATCCAGGTGGAAATGCTTGGCTCCTCCCCCCTGGGCGGAGCATCTCACAATGGGATGAGGGAATTCCAGTGAGGTAATTCCATGAGTCATGAGGTGGGTTCTTGATGGCCCATTAACAGAGATAACACCCAGAGGGAGTTATCAGGGGTGAGTCATGACAGGAGATAATGAACAGCGCCCCACCTGTTTTAACAGCTTGTGGAGATGGTAACAGAATATATCTTATATTGCAACCTAGGACAGTGTCCTCCCCCAGACAGAGTTATTCATACTGCAAATGAAAATACTCCGGGGTCCCACATGTCAGTGCAGGCTGGCTTAGGGCAGCTCATTTCCTGAGATCACGACTGCATCAGCTGACAATGGAAATGAAATGCTCAGCTTTGTTTCCTGCCAGTCCCTGCTGCCTATGAAATAGCACCTCCAAGGGAACTCTGTGCCTGGGCTGACCGTTGATCAGTTTGTGTTCTGAATCATGAGCATTCGTCGTATTCAGGATCTTTGTCTCGATGTTTGTGCCCAGGGTATTTGAGTCAGGTTTCTCTGAGCACTGTGCCCATGGCTTCTGGGACACTGCACAGCTGAAAGGCTTTTCCTGGTCAAAAAGGAGGGAACCTCTTGTGTAAAATCCCTTTTAAACTTTTCAGAGCTCTTGCTGCCCTGAAGACAATCCTATCTGCTCCTTTGGAATATTTTCCATATTTTCTGTCTCATGCCTGAAACAATTCAGTATCAAGAGGATGTGCAATAACACCAAGCATTTATTTGGGGTTTATTATTTTTTGCTATGAAACACATTAACCATTTTGTGGTGGTTTAGAAGAATAAGGAGACACTTTTACTGCATTGTTTAATTTATCTTAACAGTCAAACATCCAGCTCTGAATCCATTAGTACCTCTATTGGTAGATTCATAAATCTTCATCTGGATGAAAGTTCTTCCACTGTTTTTTCCCAGTTGGCTCCATTTGCTGGCTTTCTTCCATGCTGAACCTCTGCACACATGTGTGGTATCACTTAAACCTTCAAGTTTACTTCAGATTTAAAGAAATTTTTTGATGCTGATGCCATTCATTCAGACATAACAGCAACGTTTTCCACAGCAGCAGCATGGTTCCCAGTTTTTTTTTAAAATATATATACAAGGGAAAAATATGTTTTATCTACCTTGCAGAGCTTCAGGCTCACAGGATGTTTAAAAGAAAAAATGTCTTTGTTCTGATTTACGAGAAATCACAAGTAGTACAGATTCCCCCCTTGGGATATTTGTAATGAAGTGGAAGCACATCGAGATTGAGCTCCCTCCTCGTGTGCCCTGACTGTCTTGTGGGTGCTGCTACAATCTGAGGCACAGCAGCTCTGGAGCCTGAGCTAAAGCAAGCACCAGGATTTATTGCAGCAGGGAAATGCAGAATATTTGCTGAGTAAGCCAGGATTTCTTACATTATGCCAGGGATTTAAAGGGACAAAAAAAAATCTGTCCCAGCAGCAAATCTCAGGGCACTCCACATTAACCCCTCTGTATGGCAAGAATTAGATCTTTTTTCTTCTTTGTTTGCCCTCTCTTACAAATGGTTTTTAATCCATGGCAGAAATTTACCTTTTACCCTGCAGTTTTCAAATTTTCCTGACAGGCTTTGGGGATGGATTGGGTCAGAAGCCTTCCAAAACCACCACTGGATGAGCTCCTTAGGTTTGCTTTTATTCTGTGAACCTTGCTGAGAGTACTCAGCAGGTCTGTGGGGTGAGATTTTGAACCATTCCAAAGGGAGGGCGAGGATTTCCCCCTCTTTCCCCACTTTGTCGATGTTCTGGAGTTCAATATTCACATTTATCAGCCCATCTGAGACTCTGAACTTGACACAGCAGGAGCTGCTTTAGACAGGAGGGAATCTGAGAATGTCCAACACATAATTACCCCCTTTCTGAAAGGACAGACTCACATCTTGGTGAAATAGATGGGCAGGAACAGGCTCTGAAGTGCTGCTGCGATTTTCAGAAGTTAAAATCTGGTTGTATCCTTTGGGAGACTATTTTAGGAGAGGAAACCACTGTGCAGCAGATAATCTGCCACTGCAGTGTGCTCCAGGAGCCAGGACAGCCCCAGCGCTCACCTGGGAGCTGAATAACCTCAGTTGTGTTCCTTGTGCTATAACAACTCCTGATCTGGTGTATTCCCACTGAGGAGCATGAAAAGAAAGGATTCTTTCCCCTTCTTCTTTTCAAGCTGAACTAACAGCTTTTTTCCTTGGAGTGCTTCGAGGGACGGTAGGAGATGGCGGGTGTTGCATCAGTTGAGGAAGAGAGCACACAACATGGAAAAGCCACTCAGCACCAGGGAAAATGTTCAAGGTTATTGGGGAAAAATCCCAAAATCTTTGGGAATATTAAGAGGAGAATAAACAACCAAATACTTAGTGGTGTGAAAATTCAAATAAATCATCTCCAAATGTGGCTCTGCGTGATTTGATCTAAATCTAAAGATTTGGGGTCCTGGTTTGGGTTTGTGTGGTGGCATGGTCTCGTCTCTCATGCCACAAGCCCATAAAACTGGTTTTATCCAAATACTTGCTTTTCTGAGGGAAAGGATCAGGATCCAGCCTTGAATCTTGGCCAGGTTTGCTTTTTCCTCTATCACAGGGAAGGCTGGCAGGTGGTGGGTTCAAAAGCAAACTGAAAGGAGCAGTTTTTTCACGGCTCACGGAATTTTTCACTGATGCAATGGATCTGGCGCCAGATGTTCCGGACGCCGAATGTTTACAAGGTTGCAAAAAGTGCTTGGATGAATGCAAGGAAGAAAAACCTCTGGGTGGCAATAGCAGACAAAAGCATCACCTCTTACTGAGATGCAGGGGTGGTTTTGGCTGGAAAGTTTTACTTCGTAATTCTGTGCCTGGCCTGCTCTTCTACTTTATCTTTGCAAACTTCCCCAACATTTGGAGCGAGTCCAGAGGAGGTACCAGGATGAGCAGAGGGATGGAGCAGCTCTGCTGTGAGGAAAGGCTGAGAGAGCTGGGATTGTTCAGCCTGGAAAAGAGAAGGCTCTGGGGAGACCTTTTGAGGCCTTTCAGCATCTGAGGGAAGGCCTAAAATAAGGGTGGAGAGGAAATTTTTATAAGGACGTGGAGTGACAGGACAAGGGGCAATGGCTTTAAACTGAGAGAGGAGAGGTTTAGATGGAATATTGGGAAGAATTTCTTCCCTATGGGGGTGGGGAGCCCCTCAGGGTGCCCAGAGAAGCTGTGGCTGCCCCTGGATCCCTGGCAGTGTCCAAGGCCGGGCTGGACACTGGGGCTTGGAGCAGCCTGCGACAGTGGGAGGTGTCCCTGCCATGGCAGGGGTAGCACTGGATGGGCTTTAAGATCCTTTCCATCCCAAACCATCCTGTGATTCTGTGATTTGTTGATTTACCTTTGCTCAGGCTCTCATGGCCATTCTTGAACATTATTTAATGAAAACTATTATTACTCCTCTGCAATTAACACATCTCTTTAGTCAGATGTAGTGGGAAAGTAATTTTGGGTCACTCCACTCTCTGACGTGCTCAGTCCTGTAGAAACGAATCTGCTCAGTTTAGCTGTGATTTACTTAGAAAAAGTGCAGTGGGCAACCTGAAAAGATTGAAATTGATTAGAAGTTTGCAAGAAAAATAAATAGGTTGGGCATAAACTATCCAAAAACCCATCAGTTTTTGGGTGAACTGGCCAGTGTTAACATCCTAAGGCTGTGCTGATGGATTATTTATTTTTAATTATTTTATCTTTATTATTTTATTTTCTATTTTAAAATACTTTTAATTTTACTGTTTATTTTTCTTCTTTTTCCTACCCGAATTTCATGGCCAGCAAACACTGCCGGTGGCTTTCAAAGCGAGCCAAACTCTGGAGAAAAATACTGAACTGTGTAATCACAAGGTAAAAATGAGTCGGAGGGAACTGGTTTTCCAGGATTTCAGGGTCTTCCCAGTCAAAGTGCAGCCCGGAGCTGAGCACAGCTCTGTGGGGATGTGCATTGCTTAAGGGCAACAGCACAACCTGGTGGTTTCTGGTTATTCCAAAGCATCAGGATCTGCACAGGAATTTCCCTTCCCCAGAACCCAGCTCGTTCCCTGCACAGAACTGAAGCCTGTTTTCATTAATTCCTTTGTAAGATTCCATTTTACCCGAGGTTTTCAGAATAAATAGAAAGCAGCAGACTGCAAGGGCATATGAAAAAAAGATAAAGTAGCAGGCCCTTCCCAATATCCCTGGTTCTGAAACCTCAAGGTGCTGGATATGTCTGAATTTTGCTTCCAAGATAACAACTAGAGGGATATAACTGGAAAAAAAAAAAAAAATCTTGCAATATGTACTGTGCAAAATTTTGGGGGGAAAAAAAAGTGTGAGCAGAAAAAGAATGGCAGTTTGCCTTGCTTCTTCTATTGTGACAAAGCCAAGCAAAGTATATAATGCATTTACATAGAGTGAATATTCAGACACCAATAATAACATTTATTCTCTTTCTTGTGTGTCTTCAGGGTAAGTGACGCTGGTCAGAGTGTAGCTTCTGAGGTGGCAGTGAAATGAAACGGGTGGCAAATGGGCTCAGACAGAATTTTCCAATAAAATTAATTACATTTTCTGTTTTGCTTGTTGTGAAGCACAGGCTGTGTGATTGCCAGCAATGCAGCTGTGGGTGCTGAAGAAAATATCTCGCAAACTTCATATTCAGTTCATTTTCTGGTCACATAGGATGGGACAAAAGCCACTGACTGGGACTGGAGAGGGGTTTCCATTCCAGTGCTGGGACTGCTCCTGACACTGGGCAAGGCTTTTTCATGGAATAATAGAATTATAGAATGGTTTGGGTTTGGAGGCACCTTAAATTTCATCAAGTTCCACCCTTGCCACGTGCAGGGACACCTTCCATTATCCCAGGGTGCTCCAAGCCCCATCCAGTCTGCCCTTGGACACTTCCAGGGACTGGGAGTCCACAACCTGTCTGGGTTGTTCATCTAAACCAGAGTCTGCTCAGTCCTGCTTGACCTGATATGAAGAACCTTTGATTTCACCTGTGGGGCTTTGGAGCTGAGAGCAAAGGGATTTTCAGAAGTTCCTGTCCAGACACTGAAGGACTGAAGTGCGTTGGGGCAAAAAATTCATTATTTTTATGCAGTTAGTATTCCATAGGTTGTCTCCACACAGGAATGCTGAGGTGTCTCACTGCTTGCTCTTTGTCCTTTAGCCCAGTCCACGGCTGAGGAATGACTCACAATCATTCTCAAGAAAGCACTGGAGTCCACGTGGAGGTGTGACTCATGTATTTAAACTGACTCTTAAGCTTTCCCTTAAGTTTCATTTATTTTATTGTGGTCTAATGTATATGAATTCTGCTGAAATTCGTGAAAATACTTATTATTCTGCTTTGGTTTATTAGAGAGGAAAGACATTGGTACATAAATAGGACAAAATACTCTGAAGAGCAGTGAGGATATTTCTGAAAAAATGTACAAAGAGCTTTGGAAAAGTGTAGAATGGGGGGGGAAAAAAGAAAAAATAAAGAATTATCTTCTTTTCCTTGAGTGCTATATTAGAGGACAAAACAATCAAAGACCAAATGCTGCTGTTCACAACCTTTCCCTGTATCCCACAGGGAAGCGATGCCTTTCCTGAATCCCTCCAGAGCAGACATGGGAAGGATGTTGAGTTGTGCCACAGCCAACCATAGACAGAAACCAAACCCCTGAGGTGAAAGCTGTGCCAGTTTCCCACACATCCTGCTTCAGGCTGGAGAAACCAGAGTGTTTTTCATCTCTCTCAAAACCTTTGGTGAGCACAGGGATGTCAGGACTCCCTGGCTGGCGTGCTTTGATCACTCTGTAATTATCCCCCATCAGTTCAGACACTGATTTGTGCTTTGCTCAGGAGCAGCAGGCAGGGTTGATGGCTGGATGGAGAGCTCAGATCAGCTGGGCTGAGCTCACATCTCCACCAGCCCCTCCTGTGGTAGGAGCTGGGTGAGGTTTGGGGCAGCACTGACAGGGTTAATTCTCTACTCTCCTTCCCCTGGTTTGGCAAAGTTATCCCATATTTTCATGTTAGCAGAAAGGATTTGTCAGCAATAATTTCATAATACTGGGGACATCTTCCTTTCATGGAATGGTTAAGGTTGGAAAAGCCCTTCAGGATCCTCGAGTCCAACCATTCCCCCAGCACTGCCAAGGCCACCACTAAACCAGGTCCCCAGGGGCCTCAACCACACATTTTTTGTGCATTTCCAGGGATGGTTCCATTGCCTTTCACCCTTCCAGTGGAGAAGTCTTCCCTGTTATCCAGTCAAACCTCCCCTGGGGCCACCTGAGGCCTTTTCCTCTGGTCCTGCCACTTCTCACCTGGCTGTGAGCCCCTTTCAGTGACTTGCAGAGAGCAAAATCTTGACAAATGAGTGTCAAACACCCACTCAAAGAACAATCCCAGTTTTTCTGGTGGGATAAAATTCTCCTTTTTCCCATGCTAAATTGAGGGATCACAGAGAGAATCTGTCTGTGCCCCCAAAGTGAAAGCTGCACCAGCACTTTCAGTACACACAGATGGTGAATCATCTTTTACCCAGAGGAGTAAAAATTCTGTAGTACAAATTCACTGTGTTCCCATATTTGTCCACCAAATTGTGTTCTCATCGCTGTAAATTTTGTATTAAATTATTTAGGTCAGCTTAAATTTGGAAAGCAACAAAACAAGCACCATTTTTTTTGCCTCATTTACATGTCTGTGGTGGTTGTAACAGGGTTTGCTTCCTAAATTAAAGTGATGCAAGCAGTCTGCCAGGGAAATGAGTGGCAATATTTTTTGGTTGTGTTTTTGAAAAGCTGGCTCTAACTCTCAGTCGTTGACCCAAGAATAGGTGGAGAATAAAAATTCAGATTTCTTCCAGCATGTACTGCATCTGTGGATGCTCAGGTCTGAAATGTCATCATTTTCCTGTGAATTAAGGGCACTTTGAGTCTTTGCTTAATGGTTTAAGCATTTCAATATCTGTGATCCGGTGATTAAGGCCTGCCTGAGGGCAGGCATTGTCAGGATCCAGGAGATCACATTAAAAGCCATTAATGGCTCCATCCTGTGCTCTGAGGTGATGCAGCCCAGCAGCTGCCCCGTGGAGAAGCTCTCCGGGCACGGTGTCAAAGGGACACAATGCTGGTAACTGGGTTGGGATGGGTTTGTTGCACCCTGAGGGTGCCAGGCCCTTCCCGTGCCTTCGGAAAGGCTCAGCCTCAGGGCCTGCCCTCATCCTGCCTCTTGTTTTCGCTGCTGCTGAGATTCCAGCTCCTGCCAAAAGCTCCAGAGCCCGTTTCTGGCTGGCTCTGTCGAAGGCAAAGACCTCTCTGCTCCTCAGTGCTTCCCATAAACATTTTCACACCCCTCTGTCAGCTCCTACTGCCTGACATTCCTGTGGGGGCACCCTCTGTGTGCTGACAAATGTTGCTTTGTGGGTTTCCGTGTGTGGGTCCCATCTTTCTGCTCCCGCCAGATGCCACTTATCATAAATTGAAAGTTTTTTTCCACTGGGTGTGCTCGTAGCTGATCTCCTTTGCATGAATCCAGCCATGGAGTGAGCCAGCACAGCTTTGCAAGCAAAAGGTTCTGGTGGTGTAAGCACTGCAGCCCTTCTGCTTTCTATTTATTTATTTATATATAATTTTTTTTTTAAATTTGTAATTTTTCTCCCATTCTGGAGAACCTCTGTGCTGATCCCAAAGGCTGAATTCCCATTGTTCACGCACCAGCACAAACTAAATTCCCCCTGCCCGGGCACCCATCGTGGCAACACCTGTCTCAGCAGTAGCTGAAAATCATTTGCATGGTGACACACTGGGATCACCGAGCCCAGAAGGACAATGATTTGGGAAGCATGGAAAGAGCTGGATCCACTCACTCACATTCCCTTCGGTCAAACATCTTGTTTCCTGTCTGTTCTGGTATAATTATCCCAGCAGCATTTGATAAATTTTACTCCTTGCCCATCTTCTCTGGAACAGCTTCCAGGTTTCTCTATAAAACACTCGAGTTCAGGCCCTTTCCTATTTCATGCACCAATACTTAATTTTTGTACAGATTTTTATTGATTGCTTTTCTTGGTGTTATTTTATTCTGCTGGTTTTCGGCTGCTGTTAACATTTACTAGAGGAATTATTTTACACTCTACATGTAAGGGCATCACTGTAGATATTTTGGCAACATGAATAGTGACTAAAATTTTGGGAGGGAGGTGTGGAATTAAAGGATGAGGAGGAGAGGAAAGGCAGCATGGGAAGGTGAGCAAATTGCTTTTCCCTTTTCCCATGGTTAAATCCTAACCACTGGTAAATGCCCTTTCAGTGAGGAGGGCAGCTCGATTTTGATACAGGTACAAATGGGCCCAATCAGAAAGGCAACCCCACAGGCACTTCCGTTTCTTCGTGTGACATTCAAAACCTCCAATGTTTTCAGCAGCTGCTGATGGGATTTACTCTTTTCTTTTTTTTTTTCTTCTGCATGAACACGAAAATTAAAATCCCTCTACTGCTTTCACTGAGCAAGTCCTTGCCATCATGCTCTGTTCCTCCAGGGGCACTGGGAAATAGACTGACAGTCTCTGCCAGCCTTAATGATGCTGTGATTGTGTTTTATGGAAGCTGTGTTCCCTCAGGAGAGGCGAGGGAAGGCAATCCTTGTGAAACTCAGCAGCACCCACCCGCCCACCTGTGGGTTCCCTCCAGCGTGAGTGAGTTGTTGCTTTGGCAGAACTGAAGGCACAGGGGTTCGTGCCATGAGGTTCCATCTGTGCCTCCCAAATCCATTTCCAGACCAAATCCTCACTCCAGCCGTCACTGGGGTTGATTATTGTGCACACAAGATTCACAGCTGTGCTGGTGGCTCTGACAAGAAGCACCGGCAGTTCCTGGGCGGGCTGATCCCAAGTGGTTTTCCTTCCCCAGGGGGTGGCTGCCAGCTCAGGAGCCCAGGAATATTCTGCATAACATCTTTTGGTTACTGCCTGCAGTGACTCCTGGAAAATGCAACCTCAGATTCCCAAGGGCTGACTCCTGTTTACTGTGGAAAATGGATGAAAATGCTGCTTTTATTCAAAACTACCATCAAAAAGTCCTTATTTTTTAGTGATATATTGAGAGAAAGCCTGTAAAAGTGCAGCTATAAAAGTGGGGTATTTAAAACAAACCGAAAAGGATGGTGGTGTCCTGAAGTTCTGGGTGTCTGAATGCAATCCAGTCTTTCTTATGTACTTGGGCACATCTTTCAATTTCCCAGGCTCCTTGGTCTGACAACTTAAACAGAAAGTCTTTCAGGTCTTGCACTCTCTTCATGCATTTTGTACTGAACCTGCCTCCAGGCAAAAGGGAGGAAATGAGCAGAGAATCAGAACATTCCTGCGACCACTAAAACTCCTCTCCCCAGCCGAGGTCCGTGAGCTCTGCCAGGTTCTCCAGCATTGCACTGAAGTTTTCCTTTCCTGTTTTGACCTCTTGCAACTCCTGCTAAGGGAAAATACACTTATGGATCCTTTTTGGAGTTAAAATGCTCCGACATGATAGAGGGCAAGGGGTTGGTAAAGTTGATGTTTTAGGCTTGTACAGTTCCTGTCATGCCAACAAAATTGGGAGGAAGGAAAGAGAAGTTTATGGGGTGCATGGACCATCAGGGATCTGCATAGGGCAGGATAATCACGAGCAGAATGTATTAAACTAAATATAATTCTAACTCCTCTATAAAAAAATATTTCCTAATATCTCTGCATGGATAAGGTTTGGAATCAATGCGGCCTCAATATTTTCACTTGCACCCTCAAAATCCGTACTGAGCATCATATTTTGCACATCACCTTACCTTTCACTTAATGTTATGTACTTAATACATAAATATATAGCAAGACCTGAGGGAGCCCACTGTATTTCAGCAGGGAGCTACCTGTTCTGACAGGGCTGTTGTACAAGCAGATGGCCCCATGATGGATTATCCGCTCCTCACCCATCGCGGCGTCTTCCCGAAGAATTTGCACAGATGTTTGTAATGAGATTTTCGTGCCTACACAACACTTGCACATCCACAGGACGAAGGAGCCTTCTGTTGAAAAGTCACCCAAAAAGAAAAGCTGAAAAGCTTGTTTCTCTCCTGGGAATAAGCTTTCCCCAGCCCATTCCCAGTGGGATCTGGGCATGACCCTTTGGCAGAGGTCGGTGTGTGGTGCCCCAGTGGTAACAAAATAAACAACCTCTTCCAGGTTCATCTGTTATACACAGAGTTATATTTCTTTCATGAAACAAAAAAGCCAAAGAGATCAAATCTGCTGGCAATTACAGAAAATAAAACACAAATGGCTTTCAAATACTTGTTAGTTTTGCCGTGATGCAGTAATGATAAGGAAAAATAAAGCGTGTCCTAATGGTGACCAACACAGCGCAGAATAATTTATGTTGGAAAAGTCCTCTAAGATCATTGAGTCCAACCACTAACCCAGCATTGCCAAGCCCACCACTAAACCATCCCCAAGTGCCACATCCACACATTTTTTTAATCACTCCATCCACGCTGTTTTCCTCCTGCTGGAACATGGCTTTTGGGAAGGTGCAGCCCAGCTCCACAGGGGCTGCAGTGACCTCTCACACTTCCTCTCCACTAACTTCAGACCTACAACAGGGCACCAGTGGACCTGTGGCTTTATCTCATGACAAACACCCAATTATTCCCACTAAAATCTGTGCTTGTGACATATTCAGGAGCCGTGAGCCTTTTATGGGATTTCGGACTGGGACGCGCTGAACTTGTTCCCTCTGTAACTTCCCACCCGCAGGTCCCAGCAGGTCCTGGTGTCAGGATCAATTTTTTCATTCCTATTTTCACATTTTGCTGGGTGAAATTGGAATCTGAAAACTGCAGTGGCTTAGGCTGAACCTTTGAACCTCCTGATGGCATTTCCATCAGAGACGTCATCTCTCTTGTGGCTGCAGAAACTCAAAGGCAGAGGATCATATTAGACAAAGCCTGAAATAGTGAGAATTGGGAGGGCTGGGAAGAATTCCCACTTTTCAGATACAAATTCTACTTAAGAGATTCAAATGAGCTCATTGAATCAAACTTCTTAGTTATTCACAGAGTTTGGGTACGGGAGGACATAAAACAATGAATTTCAAGCCGCTGTTGGTGGGTGACCATGGGAATTCAAATATGTTTATTTTTAACAGTTAGAGCTTTACCACCCATAGGAAAGAAACAGGAAACAGAAATGGAAAAATGTTATAGTCAATTAATTAATTGTCTGCAGAAATCTGTGAAGCCTAACTTATAATTAGTTTTTTCTTACAAGCTAAACACCAGGCTGTAATAATGGTGTGCAAGTCATATTGAGTACACATTAATCATTTTTTATTTTCTTTATTGAACCTGATCCCTATATGAGACAAAATATGTGTAATACCACAAGGAATTGAGAATATGTGAACATTCAAAAGAAATAATAATAATAATAATAATAATAGTAGTAATAATAGTAGTAATAATAATAATAATAATAATAATAATAATAATAATAATACCTTTCTCTTTTCACTGACTATATTTTCTCAGTGGCTCTGATTTCCCCAAGACATTTATAAAAGTGCAGACCATCATTGTGCTAATAAAGAGGAAATTATACCGATCTATAATTAGAGTAATAAGGAGAAAGGTACAGCAGATCATAATTGAACCAATAAGGGGAAAATGTAATCATGTTTAATGGCTTACATGAGTATTAGTGTCTTCTGTATACTTAATAAATTGGTACCCATTTTCATGGTGTGTATCTGAGACACTTTTCCTAATATTATCAAATTACTCTTCAGATCTATTGATGGGAACTTCTGCTGGTCCTGGAAGCCCCTCTGGGCTGAGGCCTCCTGGGATAAGCAGAATAAAAGCAGAATTTTGGATGGGTTTGTCCATCAGCTACAATGACCTTCAGCTCTGTTCAGGTTTATTGAGGGTGTCCCTGGTTTTATCCATGGATAAACAGGTGGGCAGTCTCATAACAGGTATGAGATTTGGAAAAATAAATACAGAAATAGTTGAGAGGTGCAACCCTTCGGGGTCACCGTGTTTGGGCATGAAAAGATGCTCTGCAAGCAGGATATGCTCGAAGGACAAGGCAATGATTTATTTCCTAATATTCACAGTAGAATAACGTGGCAGAGCTGAGCATCAGTAATTCCTTCCTGCTGCTGCCGAGCTCCCACCTTCTGTGGGTTTTTTTACCTGAAAATTTCACAGCTCACAGCTTTGATGTGTTTCCCTGCGAGTCCTTGAGCTGCTAACTGTCCCCTTCTCAGCAATCTTCCCCCTGTCTGCAGTTTGACCTTTTGGAGCTCGTACAGCTCGGGTTTGCTTGTTTCCCTCACAGCTTTTTCTCACAACGTGGTGGTTTGCTCAGAGGTTCGAGCCAAGGTCACGCAGATGTTCCAGCCAGGGATCAGAGACAGAGCTGAGCCCTCTCAGGGGAGTTTGCCAAGGCTGAAGTTTAAAACAGCCTCCCCACAATTTCACAGAAATGACATCAAATATAGTTTAGCTATAATTTGCCTTTTGCTTTCCCTCTCAACCTTTAAAAAAATAAGAATGTTTCCTACTTTTACATACTACGAACATGTAAATATTTCCTCAGCCATGCCCACTCTTTGAGGGGACATTTGGAAAGATTTTCAGTCCATATATCCTGGCAGGAGCCCAGGTGCTGGTTTTGAGCTGTAGATGGCTTGGAAGGGCCAGACCAAATCTAGTAAATGGGACTCTTCATGTGCAAGATCAGAGAACACCCTGGAAAAGAGGCTCATGCTTTCCATGAGATAGGTGTTTTTCCATACATTTTTCTCAGAAACATCTGAGATATGTATTTTTCCATACATTTGTCTCTCTCAAAGATTTCTCAGCTCTATTAAGTCCTGAAGATAAATGGAAAGAGAGAATTTACAAGAACATGGAATGACAGGACAAGGGGGGATGGCATCAAACTGAGAGAGAGGAGGTTTCAATGGGATATTGGGAAGGAATTCTTCCCTGTGCGGGAGGGGAGGCCCTGGCACAGGGTGTCCAGAGAAGCTGTGGCTGCCCCTGGATCCCTGGCAGTGCCCAAGGCCAGGCTGGACACTGGGGCTTGGAGCAGCCTGGGACAGTGGGAGGTGTCCCTGGGCATGGCAAGAGTGGCACTGGATGGGCTTTAAAGTCCCTTCCAATCCAAACCATCCTGAGATTCCTTAATTCTATGATAAAATGGAGCGTGTGTGACTTAGGATATTAATAATACTTAGGTAACACCTTGAAAGGCAGTTAATAATGAACTAAACCATAACAGAAAATTACATTTTCATAACACATATTTTTATGTGTTTCCATATATATTTATATATTTTTATATGATACCTATTTTTCTCTAAGCTTCTTGGCCTACTAAATATCAGCCTCCTCTAGAGCTGAACTTTGCTCTTATTTCTCAGACACTTGGACATTTTTTGTATCAAAATTTCTGTGTCAAGGTGACAATGATTTCACATGTGCACAGGAAATAATGAAAAGACACTTTTATATTTTGTGGTGATTTTTAAGAACCTTGCCCTAAATAAAAAAAGACATAACCTCCTAAAACCTCCTTAGATAGATGGAGTTACTTAAAAAAAAAAAAAAAGGTAAAAAAGTAAAAATAACAGTAGAAATACATAAATGTGTGTAGGTGTACAGCACATACATATATATATATATATGCACTCACATATATATAATATTTCACCCACTGGTTTGCACCTTCTTTTCCTCCACTCTCCCAAAGGATCACTGAGAAAATGACGACTCTCCACACAATTACCGAGGGCATTAAATGTATTTAATCTCTAATTTTCCAACAAGTATTTTTAGCCAGCTAAGTAATAACTAAAAGAAGTGTTTCCTCTCACAGCACACAGTTGTGAAACTTTAATTTATATGTTAATTTTTTTAATTAAAGGGAAAAAAAATACAGAATTTGGCTTAGTTTTCTTTAAAAGCACAGCATAATAGTCTAATATTAGGCTGAAGGATAATAGTGGAGAGGCCTAACTGTGTAACCACTCTTCCCTGAAGACGTCCAGGTAACCCCAAGGCTGAACTTGGAATTTCCTGGTGCCTTGGAAACAGCCTGAGATTGTGGATTCACTTATCCCAGGGTCACCTTGTCAGAAAGGCTTCACATTTTGCATTTAGTAAAGCAGTGCCTGGGAGCAGGAGGCTGCTCTGGGTGCTTTGGGCTCTGTGAAGGGGAGCAGGAGGGGAAGGCACAGCCCTGACAGCAAACGCAGGAAAAACCGGACAATGCTGGGAAATGGATGAAGCCAGAAGGAGCATTTTTAGTGTTTGAGTCTCCTGCTGCTCCTCTGCTGCTCAAGGCAAAGGAGGTTTGAGAGCACAAGCGTCGTCATGAGCATCTGAAATTTGCTTTAAAGTGGCCTCTAACAAGATTTGAGGTTTATGATTCATCCCTCTGATGTCAGAGAAATGAAGGAAGTGTGTGTCACCTGGCCACGTCCCCAAACGGGGTGAGGAGGCAGCAGAGAAAGGCAGCAAATGCTGAAACACTGAGAATTGCCTCAGTTTGAATAGCACCAGTTAGTGTTTCCTGCACTTGAAAGGTTTTGATCAGCAAGAGTTGTCACCAGAAATAATTCTGAATGAATCCTATTTCATTATTAAATATTTCTGTTCACTGCTGAGTTGACAATCTTGGTGAGGAATTCCAAAATCCCGCTGTATTGGACAGTTCTGTGCTGAAAGTTTAGGGATTTTTCATAGAATTATGGAATTCCTTGAAAGGCCTGGGTTGAAGGCACCTCAAAAATCAGCCAGTTCCACCCCCTGCCATGGTGGTTTAGGTTTAGAGTGGGACACATTCTCTCCAATGAACATATCCATACAAAATACCTGTGGAACGCCTGATCCTAAAGGATGCTGTAAAATTGCCAGGAGAAATGAAACGACCCTGCTTTACTGAACTTTCCTCTGCTAAAACACTAATTCCCATGCTGGCTCTAAAAGCCCCACTTGTAATCTTCATATTAAGGTCTATAAACCTCATCCTTAACTTTTTATTTCCGCTTTATTCCTGTTCTATGCGTTGCCAAATATTGCTTTTGTGTAATTGAAACAGAGCTGCAGCTTGATTATTAAACAGGCAAAGTAATTGTGTTCGGCTCTAAAGGGGGAAGCAAACGTGGACAGCAGAAAAAACCCTTAAATTGTGGGAAAATTGCTTTTTTTTTTTTTCCATATCAGAGCTAGAGAGCAGATGCTGCTGGGGGCAGCAGTCCCAGAACCAAGGTTCCATGGGGTGGTTCAGGGAAGTGAGTTTGACAAGAAAATTTCCAAGGGTGGTGTATGAAATTTTTTTCTTTTCTCCAACACTCTGTTTTCAGCTGTACCTTGCAGCATATTTGCATTTTCAATGTCCCCCCGTGCTCTAGGACATGTCCCCGGTTGTGCTGCAGCCCTGAGCCGCGCTTCAGCCTGGCTTTGCACCTGCAGCGTGCAATTCTGCTGGGAACAACGCTCAGGAGGCTCGGGAAAAAGGAGGATATCAGGTGTGCTGAGCTCCACGGGTGATTTCCTGCCTGAAGCCTGAGAAAAGAGAGCAAGCAGCATGTGACAGCACATGGGTCCCGTTTGCAACCCTGCCATCAGCAGGGGACAACGCAGGTCTGTGCCGTGGCCTGGGTGCGCAGGAGCCAAGGGATGCAGCTGGTGCCTGCCAGTTGTTGACATGTCCAGGCAGGGCACATTCCTCTTTTATCTGCCACAGTTGTTAAAACCAAAAATCAATACTTATTTACAGTGAATATCTGAGTACAGCAAAAAAAAAAAAAAAA
>VZTJ01001016.1:64379-123117 GCA_013397795.1 Orthonyx spaldingii
AAAAAAAAAAAAAAGGCAGGTGAGAGAGTGCTCTAAGCAAGGGGAAAGAGAGGCTTGATTTATCACATTTGCATTCCCATTTATTCTGATAAAACAGACGCCCCAAGGAAGATGGTTTTGCCCAGCCTGGGTTTGTCCCTGGAGCGTTCCCACCGCGATGCCGTGGCTCTGGGAGCAGATGTGGGATGGGAGGCAGAGGCTGCCTGCAGATCAAGCGGCTGCTGCCAACTCTCGCGAGCTCCATGTCAGAAAGAGTTGATTATAATGTCAGCGGCGGCCAATTTACGGGCTGGAGGCAGCAGCTGCACCGCTGCATTTCCCCCGAGGTGTCCTAGGATCCCGACTCCTTACAAACTTTGTAGCTCTTGTCACAGGAGCGGGGTAAGTGATTCTCTCTTTGCACGTCTCTGCCTGCCAGGATAATTTGCAGTTCAGCTTGATTTGCACGGGGATTGGGATCTTGGAAAGCGCTCTGCTCTGCCCATTTGTTGCTCTCCGGGGGGAGCCGCCTCTGCTCGGCAAATGGAACATGTGCACCAGAGCCTGGCATTATTCAGGGGATCCTGGGCTAAGCAAATTAAGCTGAGCTAGAAATCACTTATTAATTCAACCATCTCTGCTGTTTAAATAGTGATTATAGAGTCTGCTGTATAGATTTTTTGGCCGGGTAAAGATTTGCGAGGGGGAGGAAACCGGCATTGAAATAAATAGTGTTCCCTCGCTGGACAAGAATGCAAAAGTAGAGTGTGTTTAACTTTTGCTGGGGGAAACTACTACAGCAGCAGCTTTTTCAAATATGCAAATACATTGCGTGAAAGAACTCTGCTGGGTCGGTGTTGATGAGCTAAGGAAATCTTCTGACCCTTTTACTCTCATTGTAATAATCAAGTAATGTTTGTTTTGCTCGGTGTCCTTTACGTTGCTGAGTTTGGATTAAAGCAGCATTAAAATCCTTATTAAATATAGTATTTGCCAGGCATTCAAGGTGTAATAATAATCCTCTGTCACTTGCTACTTGTGTTAATATTAGCAGAGTGACCTGAGAGTAGATGAGTCCCCTCATTCAGCAGCACAAAACTTCTGTGTTTTTTAAGCTTAATTTATTTCTAACTTTTTCTTTGAAATGCCAGAGCTGATTTAAAAGGCACAGAACTGATATTTTTTGTTATTTTTTCTCACTAGTATTATTATTATTATACAAAACTTCTGCCTCTATGTTTTGCAATGCTACATTGTTTTCCTCCCATCCCTTTTCAATTAACAGGAAAGTGCAGAGGGATTATTAATTTTAATTACCATTTAGATGGATTAATCTTGAAGAACTTTAAAGTCTCTTGCTTTTCTTAGTGTCATTTTCTCTTCATAATGACAATATTTGAAATATCCTATTATTTCCAGCTTGTTGTGGTTTGGTCATGATCTTTCTTCACAAATTCAGTGAAGTAGGAGTGTCACAACCACAGATGTAGAGAAATAACTTCTCCCATCTCACAGTGGTAGTGGGTGCTCCAAACCCCAACTGGATCCTCCTCCATCCCTTCTCCATCGCTATCCTTCTCCCAGCTCTGGTGGCTTTTCAGGATTTTGGGTTTGGGTTTGCAGAAGGGCTGAGAGAAGCCCTGAGATGTTCAAGACTAATGAATTTTTAAGCGCAGATTTACAGAGCAAACCAAATTACTCCTCTCACCTCTCCTTCCATGGCCTCTCTTAAATCTTCCTGAGAAAGTTTTAAAATGAAATGTGCTGTGTTAAAAAAAATAATTGCAAGTGAGAATGGTCTCTGTGTTGGTTTGACAGGCTGGAAATATTCAGCAAACTGGGCAAGTTATGCCCAGTTCTCTCAAAGACTCGGATTTAGGCTTGAGTGTTTTAGCAAACCGGGGTAACTGCAAATACAGGCTCTTGTTTTGGTCTCTGTGGAGGTTTGGGGTGAATATCAGGAAAAAGTTCTTCCCCCAGAGGGTGCTGGGCACTGCCCAGGCTCCCCAGGGAATGGGCACATTCCCAAACCTGCCAGAGCTCCAGGAGCGTTTGGACACCGCTGCCAGGGATGCACAGGGTGGGATTGTTGGGGTGTCTGTGCAGGGCCAGGGGCTGGATCAATGATCCTGTGGGTCCTTTCAAACTCAGAATATTCTGTGATTCTATGCCTGGCACACAGGGAGGGGAGCTAAAACCACTGAATGCTGTGAGTGAGCGTCCTGCCCGTGCCAGGGCGAGTCGTGCTGACCCAAACTCCTTGGGAGCTGCTGGACCCCGTGAGCTGAAAACAAACATCTCTAATATGGGGGCAATTGCAGGTTTCTGTCAGCCAAGCTGAAGACTGGGTGGATTGTGAGACCAACTCTCAAGTCTATCGCCCCCATTCACCACCTCATCTGTTTTATTTTAACAAAACAACCAGAGCGTAAATGTTTATGTTTTCTAAAATTTATCTATTTTCTGTCTGTTTAGATGAATGCTAAAAATATTGTCCCTGAGGATCCCTCCCTGCTCCTTTGATGCTGCCTCAAAGTTAGGAACCCCTTCGCACAAAATCTTCCCTTTCCCCCCTCTGCTGCATTTTCTTTCCAAGAACAGGCAAACAAGCAGGAGCAGCTCAAATTAGGCCACAGCTGTATTTTCCAGGGAAATTATCCTCATTCCTTTTAAGGACACGAGTGCTGCTCATTAACAAAGAATGGCCTGTTTAAAGGGACAGGACAGAGCACGCTATGTGTGACAAGGCAACAAGAGAAAAATAACAGAAGGGAGCTTTGTTGAGCATTTTCAGATATGTAAACCACAGAAATGGATTTATGCAAATAGGCTTTTCGTGAATTTTCAGTTTCAAGGGGATGGTGTTGAGGTTTTATTTGGAAAAGTTGGGGTAAATAAGACTATTAGAGTGCCTAAGTATGATATATAATCAACATTTATATCCTTAGCTTTAAGGTAATGCTGATTATCACTTGGAAAAGTTCTCAGGAAGGAAAGAGTAGACCATACCCAAATTATTGGGCACCATCTTCATATATTCAAAAATCCTTGACATTTTAGCATTTTAATATTCATTCTAAATAGTAGAAGTATGACTGCTTCATATGACTTTGCTGGTTGCAAATGTGGTCAAGGTGCTCTAGAAAAACAAGACCTGGGAAGAAATTATTCATTTAGGTTTTGGCTGGTGGGTAAATCATCTGCAGGGGTCAGAGCCTGCTGGTATGACTTTATCTCTCCTGGTTTGCCTTCTTCAGTTCTACAGCTTTTAGCAAGAGAATTTTTCTGAAGTACTGACCAAACACTAAATAAACAGACACAGTCTTTGCAACACAAATAACCAACAAGAACTTCCGGTTAAAAACTCGGTGCTTTGTGCAGCAGCACCTTCTTATTTTCAAAGCCCCTGGAATGACCTAAACCCTTATTTAACAAACCATTTTGGTACTAATATATCACCACACTAATTCTGAATGTATTGTTTGTCCCGTGTTCCAGGCGTCATGATTTGGACAAATGGTACAAGATTTCTGATGGGGTTTCTTCTCCTGTCCACGTTCGTCGGGAAGGTGGTGCCTGACGAGAACATCATTGCCACCAAGAAAGGCAAAGTCAGAGGGACCAGCCTGCAGGTTCTGGGGGGAACCGTCACAGCCTTCCTTGGAATCCCTTACGGGCAGCCCCCCGTCGGGAGGCTGCGCTTCCAAAAGCCAGAACCTCGGGAGAAGTGGGCGGACATTTGGGATGCCACCAGACATGCAAACTCCTGCTACCAGCCCATAGACACCACTTACCCGGGGTTTGCTGGCTCAGAGATGTGGAACCCAAAAACCAACCTAAGTGAAGACTGCTTGTACCTGAATGTATGGATCCCCTCTCCCAAGCCCAAGAACGCCACTGTCATGGTGTGGATTTATGGTGGAGGCTTCGAGTCTGGGTCCACTTCCCTGCCTGTCTACGATGGGAAATTTCTGGCCAGGGTGGAAAGAGTGGTCGTGGTTTCCATGAACTACAGGATTGGTGCGTTGGGATTTCTGTCCTTGCCAGGACACCAGAAAGCTCCTGGAAACGCAGGTTTGTTTGATCAAAGGCTGGCGCTTCAGTGGGTCCAGGAGAACATAGCAGCCTTTGGAGGCAATCCCAAAAGCGTCACTCTGTTTGGAGAGAGCGCTGGCTCGGCCTCTGTTACCTATCACCTCCTTTCTCCCAAAAGCCACCCTTTATTCACCAGAGCCATCCTGCAGAGTGGGTCTGCAAATGCGCCCTGGGCTGCAATTACAGCTTCTGAGGCCAGGAACAGAGCGGTGGCTTTGGCCAAACAGCTCCAGTGTCCCACCAGCAATGAGTCAGAGCTCATTCTCTGCCTCCAAGACAAGGACCCGAAGGAAATACTGGAAAATGAAATTTTTGTCGTTCCATATGGCTCTCTTTTACAAGTGTATTTCTGCCCAAGTGTGGATGACGATTTCCTGGCGGACATGCCAGAAGTACTGATCGAGAACGGTCTCTTCAAAGACACCCAGATCTTGGTGGGTGTTAATAAAGACGAAGGGTTATCCTTTCTCGCATACGGAGTCCCTGGCCTCGACAAGGACAGCGATGGCTTGATCAATAAAACCCAGTTTGAAGCAGCTTTGGCTCTGGCCTTCCCAGGAGTGAGCAAACTTGCGATAGAATCCATCATCTTCCAGTACACGGACTGGGAAAACGTGGAAAGGCTGGAGCACTACCGGGATGCCATCGACGATGTGATCGGGGACTACAACATCATCTGTCCCGTGATGGAATTCACCACCAGCTTCGCCCAGCTGGGGCACCACGTCTTCTTTTACTTCTTTGAGCACCGCTCCTCCAAGCTGCCCTGGCCGGAGTGGATGGGGGTCATGCACGGCTACGAGATCGAGTTTGTGTTCGGGTTGCCCCTGGAGAGGAGAGTGAATTACACCAAGGCTGAGGAGCTCCTGAGCCGCTCCATGATGAGATACTGGGCAACTTTTGCCAAAACTGGGTAAGTTTACTCTGGAAGCTGGGTTGGTTGCATGTTGTTTCACCAGGGGGAAAAGCCTGACTGTTTCAGTGCTGTTTGGAGCCTGACTGGAATGATGGGAACACATTAATTGTTCAGTTATCCAGAATTCCTATTTCAGTTCTTACAAAAGCACTGTTTTAATAAAATAAACTGTTGTTGTGTTTCTCCCTGTATTGGACAAGCTTAAGGAAACAATGTTTATCCACCTGTAAAAGCAAATACAAAACATTCCTTTGCCATGGCAGCAGCAGTTACAAAGGCAGGTAATGGTTTCAAGTGTTAGAAACAAAATATTTCAAATACTTGAAAAGACTTGCAGCAGTACAAGTAGTGGCAAAAAGCCCAATTTCCTTGAGGATGTAATTTGCTCAGAACATTCAGGTGTATAATAGGGAGGTGTGCTGTGTTCTCGTGATGAAGAGATTGGAATTTCAGGAGGTGCTCCCCAGGAAGTCTCTCCTCCCCTGGGTGCTGTGAGGGCAAGCCCATGGCAAATCACTCTCCAATCTCAGTCCACTCATCTCCAAGTGAAATATGGCCCAGCCTGCACAAGGAGCAAATAAGAACATTTCATTTGGGTGTTTGGAATGCGTTAAATCCAACCCCTCTCTGGCTGGAGTCAGGACAAGTGAGGCAGCCCTTGCTCCTCTCAGCGGGGCTGGGGGCTCTCAATGCCATGCTCAGTTTGAAAGGAAAACATTTCAGAGCAGTAGCAAAAGCAGCCCCCACCACAGCCATGTGCAGTTAGTCCCAAGCCTGGTGGAAAGGAGAGGCATCCTGTGTTCCAGAGCTTGGGTTGTGCTCTCTCCTGAGAAAATTATATATACAAAAATCTGTGCCATGGAGAACACACACCCAAATGGTTAATTGACTCTCCAAAAACATTTCTTTAACTTAAATGTTAAAATCCTGCATTAATTCTGGTTCTAAGATGGACCATTTGCTTGATTTGTCAAGGATATATAGATTTGTAAGGGCTGAAATCAACATTGGAACAGGATCTAATTAATTTTTTTAATAGATTAGAAACCAGAGGGGACCACTGTGCTCATTTAGTCCACCCAGCCTTGTACATAACACAAAACACAGGTAGGACTGAAATGTTTCACTGATTAAAAATGTTTCCACTGATTAAAAATGCAGAACAAACATTGTTAGGTTGTTTTAAAGCTTAATTCCACTTAAAACATTACATTATAAAAGTAAGTGTTGTTTCGAGACTGAATTCACATATTCTACCTCTACATTTTCCAGCTATTATATTTTATTTGACAGTCGGTAAGATTTATATTATGGTTTTTATTCCATATAGAGATTTATTATTAAGGATCTACTAAATTAATCCTTAATCCTTTTTTTTTTTAAATTTGTTTGTTAAACAAGCCAGGTCACACCTACCCTTGAGACTTTCACTAATGTGCTTTTTCTCGGATAATAACCCTCCACCTTTAAACCTGTGATTCATCCACACCTAGTTGGAACTTTCCCTGTCAGAATTAAACACTGTCATCCCCACGGAGCTGTAATTCCAGGTGTCATCTCTCCCTTCCAGCTCAACCTGATAGACCCTGTTTATTCATCCAAGGAAAGTGCTGTTTGTGCTTTGTGGTGTTATCCAGGGAGCTGCTGTGTGCCAAGGGCTGCACCATCCATCCCAAATCCCTGTTTTCTCCCCTGCTCAGGTTCTCTCCATCTCCAGGGCACCCCAGACTTGGTGGCTGCAGAACCCCCAGCCCTGTGTTGTCCCATCACCTCACCCTGCAAGGTGAACTCACAGCTTATTTTTATGTACATCCCTTTTTTAACAGATCTACTTATCAATAGATGTGATTGATTGGTTGGTTGATTGATTGATTGCCTTGATTTGTAGGAGGATTAATTACCTTAACAGCTCCCACCCCCTTTATATGCTGGAGCTTGTAATATTTCTTGTACCAGAAGAGATGAGCACATTAAAACTCAGAAAATAACTGTACCAGTAGCTGTGCTCATCACTGAATAATGCTTCAATGCAGGTTTAATTATTGTAAAATTTAGTCTAAAATTTAATCCACGAGCTTTTCCTGCCTCCCTCTCTGCTCAGAGCCTGAGCACACCCCTCCGTGGGAGTTTGGTGGGGAAGGCTGTGGTGCAGAGAGAAGCTTTCAGTGGGGTGCACACTCTGGAACTGAGCTGTGAGGTGGATTTATCAATGCCAGAAATGCATCTGACACATTCCCAACAGGAAGTCCGAGGTTGGGAAAGGCTTGGGAACACTTCTTGCATCATGAAGATGTGCTGTGACACCAATTCTTTGGGGCTGGTGTCACCAGGTGGGGAGCAAACTGAGTGAAAGCTCCTCATTCCATCCTGCAGCTTCCCATCCTGCCCTACAGGAGTGTGCAGCCAGGATCTTCCACCAGAGACAGCAGATCCTGCTGTTAAACAGAGCTATTTCTTAGTCAAAAAAAAAAGAGAAATTCAGGTCTATATTTGATTTTGCAGAGCAATATTTACATTTCTTTGAACTACTGGTTTCCACTGGATTATGTATATATTTAATTTTCATGTATATAACTTTCATGTATATATATATATATAAATCTCAATAACCTGCTCTTCAAAACACTGTTCCTGTCACTGGAGCTCCTAAAATTAGACAACATAAGGTACATTCAGGTTTAAGTTTGTAGAAGACAGTCCTGTCACCTACTCTGATCATCATTCACACTATAATTAGATTACCCCACAGATTGAATTTCAAGTGGTTTCCACAGCAAACAGCAAATAATGCCTCCCCCTGCTTCCACCACGAGGATCCAAACCATCACTTTTGGGATAAACAATACAATCCTGCAATTTCTGTATCAGTAAAAGATCAGAGCAGGATTAATTCTCTGTGTGACCCTTTACTCGTTGTCTAGAACAGGCACACCTGAGGCTCTGTATCCCATTATTCAGAGCGTGCAAGCAGTGGGGAAGTAATAAAAATTCCTAATAATTCCACGATTAATAAGTGATCCTTTTTTTCCTGGCACATTTGAGCACAGCAAACATTTAAAAGGAACTGGGGAAGCCCTGTTTTGACATAATATTTATAGGAAACTCTGGCATGATCAAAGGGCAAACCTCTGAGGGGAAAATTACCATGGATGTCTCTAGCAGATGAAGAGGAAATCAAGAAAAAAAATGAGAAATAATGTACAGCACATTTTTTAGTGAGGGTGTTTGACCTAATATTCTAATGTGCTGAAGTACAAAAGCACCAGGGAGAGGAGAGCAGCCTGCAGAGGGAAGGAGATGAAGTGGAGTCAACAAAACTGGAAGAAATTGTGTTTTTCCTGGTGTTTTCTGGCTGGGAGGGACTGAGAGGTGCCAGAGCTGCTCCTCATGAGGGGCCTTCGAGCCCAGACTTTGACCTTAGTGATCTCTGGGGTTTATTCTCATGTCAAGAATAAAAATGCTGATGGGAAAAGTTAAAAATATGCATTTAGGAGCATTTTCTGTTTCTGTCATTGTTTAACCCCAGCCAGCAGCTAAAGCCCACAAAACTGCTGCCCTCTCCCCACACTGTGGCATGGGGAAGAGAATTGGAGGGATAAAAGCAAGAAAACTTGTGAGAAATCCTTAATGTCGTGTAAGGACAAAAGAAAAGATGTTAGGGACAGAAAGTGACTCCTTCGAAGCATCCCAAGAGTGTCCATGAAATCCTCAATTTCTGCATTTCTCGGTGACTGAAAGGACACTGTCAGGCAGCCCAAGGGTTTCCCAGTCCACCACCACCCCCAGCAGGAGTGGAGAAATTTTCCAAATCTCTGGGCACTTCCTACTTCACATCCTGGCTACAAATAAACACCAGTGAGAGGTGACCATTCTCCCTGGAAAATTACAAGCAGGAAGGATTTCTATTTGTGAATGTAACCAGGGGATGGAGATGCAGAGGATTCAGCAGGAGACAGGAGCAGACATTTCTCCTGTGGGCCTTGGAGCTGGTGGTGCTGTCAGGCTCCAATATCCCTCTTCTGGATCCCAGGGAACACTGCCAGCTTTAGGAACCTGCCATATATTCACCCAGTCTGTGAAGATCCTGCTCAAAAAGTCTTTTTCATGACTGGATTTGGGTACCAAGTGAGTTTGACCAAGCATCCCCACCATTCCTAGTGCTATTAAGATATTCCATAAAATACTTTTATTTTTCATACATTTGAGCCTTGAAAGAGCAATATTTTCATCATACCCTGAAAAATCCCTGTTCTACCAGCAAGGAAAGAGAGAGACTTATTACTCCTGCTGTCTGAATAAATCAGGCCTAATAAAATATCTGGGTTATAAGAAAGAAGAGATTCCAAAACTGATGTTCTTGATTTATATTTTGAGTTCCAATTCCTGCCTTCACCTTGACCTGGGGTTTCCTCAGCTTATTCCTGCATTTAAGAATATTGGCAGCTGAATATCAATTCATAGCCTCAAACTCATTTGATAAAACACCAGATATCTTCAGAGTTAAAAACAGAGAGATGGTCAGACTGGGTCCAGCAGGAAACCATAGAGTGCTCTCATATGAAAAGTGCTGGATCAGGCCTGGTGTGATTATGTTTGTGTGTAAACAACATTTCTTTTAACAATATTATTACTTTTCAGTGGCCTTCTCCTGAATTCTTCCAACATACTTTATTTTAAGCTACACCCACAGTGAAAAAATTTCAATGTCTCTTTTTAAACATTTTAAGAGTCCGTTTCTCTGCTGCTCTTTTGTTATTCTTCAGAAAGCTTTTGAAAGCAGGCAGGTGACACTAACAGGTCCTACCAATCCCAAACCCCAGGATGCTCTACCAGCTCTGAGAAGGGGAAATTTTATTTATCCTGAAAAACTAGAGGGCATCCCAAATCCATGGGTGCCTTTTCGGTTCCTTTATCCATCAGATTTGGTAACTCTGTTCTTTAGTCATGAGAGTGACAAGAGACAGACAAATCAGATGAGCTGAAAACTCAAGCAAGAATATAATGGGGCACACAAAGATAATATTTTTTAAGGCTTGGTGAGAAATGTTTTGGATAAAAGGAAACGGGCGAAACTTGTCTCCCTGCCAGTTTTACAACTGCTGAAACAAATCTTTGCAGCTTTTTCTATAAAGTGAAGCCTTTGAAATATTTCCTCCTATGTTTTAGGGGAATTTGTGAGGCTTTGATTGTCCCACTAAAGCTGTGAAGCACTTTGTCTGGTTATTATTGCCTTTCCCCGACGTTCCACTGGTAGACACGTAATAAATTTCAGTGCTTTTGTTACCAACTTATCACAACCTGTTTATAGAGAGCAGTTTCAGAGCAGTGAGAACAAAACCAACAGCCTCATATAGAGTCCAGGCAGCACTTGAACTGGGGACCTATATACTCTGGGTATGGGAAGGACTGAATATACCGGGAAAAAATAAAAATAAAAAACTCCAACCACTTTTAATTTCCTTATACTTCAGGAAGTTGGAAGTTTTATGTTCCACTAAGCCATTTCAAGGGAAGAAATTTACTGTGGGCTGTATTTCTGCCAGAGACTCGCTCGTGTTCTCAGGGATAGAGGAAAGTTTTTGGGTTGGAGCCACTCTGATCCTCACAGGGTCTTCAAACATTCCTGAGCCAGAGCTCAGGGGCACCAAGAGGAGCCTTTCCCTGTGGCTGCTGCTCACACTCATCCAGAAAAATTAATTTTCCATCTTAATAGTGATTTTTCCTGTTCCAGTCAAGAATCCAGAAAAAAAGACTTCTGGATTTGAAAAAGGGAGTATGAACAAAGCATGAGAGGGGTCCCTAAAATACAAACGTGTATGGAAAGACTCTTCCCCATGTTAGGAAAAATCAAAGCTTTCATTTGATCCAAAAAGACACATTTATTCTCACGTTCACTGTCTTTCATGTGAGTAATTCCTGAGCCATGAAAAAAAATTGCAGAAATCACAGTCTTGAAAAAAGAGGAAGAAAAAAATTCAATTTTTAAGAAACTTTACTCGTATTTTTCCACCTTCAGTTTTGAGTTCTTAAAAGTGACTCATCATCTTTCCAGGGTCTGTATCCATTGTTATATTCAGAAACAGTAATGGAAACACCTTTTTAGCAAACTATTAGGAAACAGTGGATCATGGAAAATATCAGTAACCAGAGACTCACCTTGGCAGGCATCTCTCTCTCTCTGGCTTGCAAGCTGACAAGCTGTCACTGAATTTCAAATTGAAAACAGGAGTGTTTGATTCAGTTGTCTTTTGAAAATAAGTCTGGGATACAAATTGTTGAGATTGGGTTAATTTTGTTACAAATATTGCAAATTACGAGGAGATGTCTCGCTCCTTTCCATGCGTGCAGCAAACGCAATTCTGTCCACACGGATTTTGCTCCCTCCAAGAGATGAGTCAAAGCATTATTTTCAAACAGGAGATGAGAACATCTATTAAGGAAATGTCCAAATACTGTAGGAGTCATTGAGTGAGAAGAAAACTAAAACCTGGAGCTAAAATGCAGAGGTTTACCTGGCAGAGAACGCGGCAATGCTTTATGGAGCAGGGTAAGCTTGAATTCAGCTCTCAAAGGCTGCGGGAACAAAACCATTGGTGGTGATTCACAAACCTGGGGATGAGCAAGGTGAACCCCTGAGCCCTGGAAGAGAGGGGCATCTGAGGGGCTGGAGAAAGAAATGGAGCTGGGGAAGGGTCTGGAGCACCAGGAGAGGCTGAGGACACTGGGAAAGGGGCTCAGCCTGGAGCAAAGGAGGCTCAGGGGGCCATTCTGGCTCTGCACAACTCCCTGACAGGAGGGGGCAGCTGGGGGAGCTGGCTCTGCTCCCGGGGAACAGGGATGGGACAAGTGGAAGTGACCTCAAGTTGTACCAAGGGAGGTTTAGGTTAGATAATAGGAAAAATATCTCATGGAAAGGATTGTCCTGCCCTGGTAAAACCTGCCCAGGACCGTGGTGGAGTCCCTGTCCCATGAGGGATTGAAAATCCGTATGGATGTGGCACTTGGGAACATGGGGCAGGGATGGCCTTGGCAGTTCTGGGTCAGCAGCTGGACTCAAGGGACTTGGAGGTCTTTTCCAACCTAATTGATTCTGTGATTCTATGGATCCAAATCTTGGATGTGGCTCTGCCTTTCCTCATAAGAACAGCCTGTACTGGACAGGGTTCCCTGCTGTCCCAAGGACCTGGCAAAGAGTCCACACAGACACATTCCGGGGAAAGGACCGGCATGAAGAGAAGCAAATGCTTCAAGAGTGAAATAAAACCGTGATGTGATGGCCACCTCAAATTTGGGAGTGGGAGTAAGAAGCCTGGGTGGAAATAATTTAGTGTTTGATGGGAAGGAAGGAAAATGGAAAAGCAAGAGAGGGAAATGTAACTGGTGCAAGGCATCAGGTGACCAAGAAATGCACAAAGAAGTGAGAAAGAACAAAAAGAGATTGAAATATGAAAGAAGAAAATGTCTGAAAAAGACTTGCAAACCATTTGGGGGGGTGAACAAATCTGTGAACAGAGAAATGAAGGAAGGGCACACACGAGCTGAGGCAGACACTCCAGAGAGGATGGGTTTTACAGGCATGTAAACGCATGGTTTCAAAAGGCACTGCGGAATTCTAGTTAATGTGCACCCACAGTTAATCCCCTTTTTAAGGGCCACTCCTCCTCCGTGCTGCTTTTCTGCAGCTTAGTCCTCGTTTCATCATCAGAAGACAGAAATGGAAGCTTGCAAGGTCTGCAAACCCCATTTTTCTAGGTGGTTCTGGAACACTAATCTGAAGCGATGCTGAGAAGTTTCGCGGGAGGAATGGAAACCTTTCGGTGCACATTTTAATTTACTCCCCAATGCCAGAGATTGGCTGTTCCAGGGAAGTGGCAAAGGGGAGAGGAGAGGAAATGAGGAGCAGCAGAGGTTACCTAACACCACATTTTTGAAGGGAGCTCAATATGCTGTTTAATTCTGTTTTCAATCAGCTTCAGGGGAAGGCAATGTTGGGGAAATGTAGTTAGAAATTCAGTGTTGGGATTTGGGAGATTCTGTCCCCAAAAATCTGATGCCGTGGTAGTACAAATTGGGCATTTTGTGCCCACAGCTGGTGATGTTGCACAATTCTATAAGAATATAAAATTAAAAATTAAAAGCTGCCATTCTCTGCTTTCCCAGACACCTCTGGCCACCATCTGTGTCCTCTACCTTTCCTTGCAGGAACATGAGAGAACTCCTTAATTTCAGAAAACACAAACCCTAAAGAGCATTACCTCAAATTTACCCCTGAGAGATCCTTTTCCTGGAACAACTGTTGAAATACTGTGATTTTTTAATTCTAACAGAGTTTTTCATTTTAACGAGCGTTTAAATATCTGCCTCTCATGCATCTTATTCATGGTGCAACCTCCAAGTGAATTTTCTGTACGTTGGGAAATGCTCAGAGGTTTAACAGTTGCTTTTTCCTATAGTCTGAATACCACAATTTCCACAAAACCCCCCTCAATTTTGAAAGAGAAGAACTTTAAACAGGTTCCTCCTCTCTTTTGTTATTTTTTCTTCTTAAGAGTACCTCTTCCATGGTTCCCAATCCATCTGTTGGTATTTGGAGATCTCCCACTTGCTGCAGTTCAAAACAAACTCAGAAGATGTTACAAGACTGGAACATAATTTGAATTTTTTTGTCAAAGGAAGTCACATGTAGCTTCCACTTGTAGATGTCAAACCTACAATGAATTTATACCATCGTAAAATATTATTATTATTATTACTATTATTATTAGTACTATTATTTTGAAATAGCTTTAGGGGGGTTATGAGCACTATACCTTTCCCATCATGAAGCTGCAGTGGTTCTGTTTTTGATGAAACAGTAACACAAATTCCCTTTCTTGAGAGCTACCCAATAGTTTCATTTTTAGGACTGCTCAATTTGGCCTAGATTACATGGTCGTGAAAGTTTGTGACTCATGCACTTCCTCCCACTCACAGAAATAAAACAGTAGTAGAAAATATAAAGAAAAATGCCACCGTGATGAAATCCATCAGGCCACGCCGAATCCAGAGGACTTTGATTGGTGCAGGGCTATGTGGAGCATCCATCCTGAAAATAAATCATGATTAGGGCAATTTCCATTGAAAACAAATCTTAAACATCATATCCTGATGTAATATCAACTGCACAGTCTCTATTGCAAATTTAGTCTCTAGAGATAAGGAAAGCATTGAACACATTTATCCAACAATTTCTGAGTGCCTGGGATGAACGTTATTAATGGGAGAGGAGGAAAGGGATGGAAGCAGCAATAATATCCATGAGCACAGTATTTACTCTTTCTCATGACCAGCTGGGCTGACAAATTTTACCAGAGACACTGGGAATTTAAAACACGGTATTAATGGTTTTTATGGCTATAAAAACATTTTTCTCTCCCTTCTTGCCCTCTCTTTTGTTTCTGACGAGGCCCTGGTTTGTTCCAGGGAGTAATTCTGGTTAAGATCTCGTATAAGTTTGTGTTTTTCCGGGTCATGAGGAGGAAGAGAGGTTGCAGAGGAGATAAAACAGCCTCAGAGGATGACTAAAAGGGCAAGTGCCAGGTGCCTTCCTATCTACTAATTCTTTTATTTACCTGTTATGGAAGGTGCTTCCTCCTCCAAAGTCTCAGAGAGGTTCAGGACCTTCTTTCATTTCCAAATCTCCCTCTTCAACCTCTACGAGTTACGACTAAAAACTATAGTTCCATTTGATTTCCTGCTGCAGCCAAGACTGTTAAGAAATAACAGCTTTGAAAAGTGGCCCTTGAAAGCTAAAATTGATACCACACAAAAGGGCAGGAGGGCCTTGCACAATACTTTACAGGAACATTGGGAAAAAAAAGGTAAAAGTGTGCCTTCAGCATACAGGAGGACTAAGCTGCAGTGCTGCCTCTCTCGTGTCTACCCAGGAGTGATGTAAATGGGAAATGTGAATATTCACACCAGAACCTGAGTCCTGGGGAAGGTGTGAAATCATCACTGCGACTCTTACAGGGAATGGTGGGACAGCTCCTGACCTTGTAGGATAAAATCCCACCTCGTCCATGCTCTGTTTGGAGTTTGGGGTTCCTGAAGCAGCCCCAGACTGAGCTGGAACGTTTCAGAGTGAAGGAGAGCCCTGTGCAGCACAGCCCAGGGGGTCAGAAGTGCAGGAGGGGTTGAAGGGCTCGTTAGCTCTGGCTCAAGCTCGTTATTTCTCCTGACACCAGAGCAGGCTCCCATCCAGGAGTCAGGGATTGGCAGCACCCAGATCCTAAGTGCTCAGGCAGAACATCCTGCATCTAAATGTCTCAAATACTCCATTATTTATGACCAATACCTTGAGATCTACCTTACATGTAGCAGGAATTCATGACCTGCACAAGCAAGAATTGTTTCAACTCAATGGGTGCTCCATGAGGCTCTTTGGAGCAGAACAAAAACCATATCAAATAGCACAAAATAACACAAATAACAGCAAAAAAAGGGAGTGACAGCTTGTTGCTTCATTTCCTGAAATTGATATTGGTCATAACAGCACATACCAGAATAATTTATAGTTGAAGGCATTTAAACAGGCAGCTGCTGTCACCAGGCTGGAATCTGGAAGGAATATCCTGAGCTTTATTTAGCCTGTGAAGGTGTAAGAAAGCCTAGCTGCAAAGGTTCTTCTCCACTTTCTGTCAGTGAAAGGCTTTGCCAGCTGGATCCTGCTGCTTTCTTCAGGGATCAGCAGAAGGAATAATATTTACTCAGGCCAGAACTTGCAAAGCAGTTTCCTTGCTCTGGCTCAGGGACACTTTGCAGTCACTGGATTATGGACTCGTGTGTGATCAGGAGTGAGAACTGAGCACAGCAGGGGATAATGAACTGCCCAGAACCAGCTCATTAAAAAAGAAGTTTGAAGGATTCAATCCTGCCCATCCCTCGGACTCGTAGTGCTCATCAGAGGAGCCCTTTCATTCCTTACGGTGGGAATCTGAGTAAGGCTCAAATGCCACAAAATCAGGATTTTTGCACTTTATTATGGAGAACTATATAAGAAATTTTTTATTTCAATTATATGAGAATTTAAATCAATTATACAAGAAAAGTTTAGTTACTTATATTTTCAGAAACCGATCACTATTTTCTCACAATAATTAAATTCTTATAAATAAAATATTTTAAAACATGATTTTTTTTTTTTTTTTACCCAAGTTCCCCAGTTCTTCATAGTACCACAGGCACTGACACTTTGGGAGCAGCAAAACTGTAAGGAAGTGTATGAAACAGATAATCATGGATATTGTCCAATCATCCAGTATTCAACATGCTGACAATCCCCCTGCCTGAGCTGTTAACTTTCAGTAAGATACCTTTAAAAGCTTTTTTTTTATTATTATTATTAATAATAATAATAATAATTTCAGCTATCAGTTAGCTGCTGTCTGTCCCATTAGTCTAAGAGGATAAAGGCCTTAAGAGAATATTTTCCAATAAAATATGAAGCGTGACAGTGCATTTGTACCGAGAATCCATCGGTTCAATAAACAGCATCCATGATTAGCTGATATTAAGGAATACTCTGAAGGGCTCCTCAATTAAATGAAAACTAACAGGTTAGATTTTTATGCAGAATGATGTACAAAAAGCACCAACTGGTAGCAGCAGTGATGTCAGAAGGAATATAACTTCCCCTTGCTTGTTATTCCAGATGGGCCAACTCATAGACTTTGGATAATGGACAGGAAAGTGCCCCTGTCATCTTTGCTTTTGCAGTTTCCCATAGCAAAGACTCAGCGTGTACAATTTAGTGTAATGTATTTAAAATTAATGTATTTAAATTGAATGTAAGGATTTTACCCATCCAGTCACTTTAGTAGGTGGTAGAAGAGCAGCTGACTTGGGAAAACGTCCTGGATAACTGCCTGAATTTTAAAAAAATCTAAATTCATTATACCGAATCACAGAAATATTGACCCAATTGGTGGTGATACTGCATCAGATTCAATCTACACATTCACACAGAGCATTTCTCATTTATAGGGGCTTCAGTCTGTGAATGAAAATCTCATACAATAATTAGAGCTTCAGAGGATGTTTTACCGTTACCTTTTTTTTAACCAATATTACAGATATTTCTTTATCCTTTCCCTTGCTGACTTTTCTAAGGCATCTTTCCAGGGCAGGTTCATTTTCTCTGCTCCAAGAGCTGGGAATGCTCCTCAACTTAAGGACTTTGGGTTTTCAACCTCATGGACCTCTCCGGTGTCTACTTAGCAGTGAGTCATCTGAAACGAATAGCCTGGTATGAAAAACTGGGCCTGAGCCAAATTGTTTGAGGGTTTGGGAAGACTCAACCAGGAGTTAACAGTAAAATCTGCTTTTCTTTTTAATGGGACTGGGCTGGGAAGTGTCTGTTAAGCTCCCGGTGGTGCCATCCAAGCAAAGTCTTGCACAACCCTCTGCTGTCGCTGCCCCATCATCCCCCTGGGGACCACACCACCACCCCAAATTGAGATTAACCTGGCAGCCAGTGTGCTGCAATGGGAAAATGAGCATAGGTATAAATATCACACGTCCTGGCCTTTAGAAATTATGTGAGACATGTGGCTGTGCTGGCCTGACTAATGCCACAAACACTTCCCGTCCCCCCGGAGCGGGGCCTGGGGCGGCACAGGAGGGCCTGGTGCTCCTCGTCAGCATTCCTGCTAATTAGGAGTGTCCTCCTGTCCAAGTGGGAAAGAGGGAAAACAATGAAATGTTTTCTTCCAGAATACGGGGAGGGAAAAAAAGAAAAAGATCATCTGTGTGGTTTAGACCTTTAAGATCATCCATTCATCAGGCAGTGCAGAACCACCCCTTGCTCCCAGAGCTACCCTTGGGGTGAAACTTTGAGGTTGTGCTTCTTATTTGATGCTGAGCTGACTGTTCCGTAACTCTCAGAGGTTTTGTACTGCAGCTGTAGGAAGTCTCCAAAAAATGGGATGATTTTTGCTGTTGCATCCCCTCCAAGGCCATTCCCCCTCCCAGTCATCTTGTGCCCATGGTCACGCTCCCTAAAACACCATCCCATGGAAAGCAACTGATTGCCAGTGCTGCCCAATAGCCACCAGGAATCACAAAAGCCAATAAAAAGGATTGGCATTCCCTTTCTCCCACCTTTAAACTAGCTTTTAAAAGAAAAGGGGCCAAACTGGGACGACCATCAGTGGTTTCAACCAGGGTGAAGCCAATGCAGTCACACTGGGAGGGACAGGTCTCCCTGGATTTCAATTCTTCCTGCACAGAGGAAGCAGAGGGTGCAGCAGAATTGTCATTAATTTTCATTAATCTTAGTGGGCACTGAGATATGGGATTGTTTTTCTGGTGCTCTGGAGAAACACACAACATAAGTCACAAACAGAGCAGCTAAACAGGAATATGGAGAAAGCTTGGGACAGTCTCAGCTGGACTGTGGGACAGTTGTTTTACAAAGGTAAATCCTAAAGCAGCCTAAAAATGTTTTCAGGAGAGTTAACAGAGAATATTTTCCATTCTAGCCTTCTTCAAAATACAACTTACCAGTACAAAAGGATAACCTCCATGGTAAATGATGGAATTCACTCTGTGAGTTTTCACTCTGCTATTCCGAGCTCACTCACAAAAATAAGAGGAAAATTTTCCAGGTACTTTATATTGTGGATGTTTACCAAAACCAGTCAGATGATGAATTACATTTTTTTGTGTATGATACACCATTTGTAAAGGTAATGCTGTGTGAATATTAATAAAAATGCAGTGAGCTGGTGTTGTATTCTCAGGCTATATTGATCATATTAATGAGAATGGTAATGTATGTACGTTTATTATGATTAACAGAACCCTGTTCATGTTGCATTTTCCATTTGAATGAAATTAACTTTCTAAAGTTGCTGAAGATGAATATTAAATACAGAGAAATGATTGGTGAATAAGCTCTTCCAACATCCTCTTCACTATGTCAAATCTAGCACACTTAGTGTAAATTAATCCTGAAAATTAAATATTATTGGCAATTATGGATGGAAAAAGCCAAAGGAGGAAGACCCTTGTCTAAATAACCACAAGTACAACCACGAAACTTTCACTTAAAGACACATCTTAACAAAATAATTTACTGCAACCAAACTGCTGTAGCACTACAGGGAGAATCCAACCCATAATTTCAGATCACATGCAAAGAAAAATCATAGCTGAAGGAATGAGACGAGTTCTGTTTACACTAAAGTTTAAACACAGGTGGTTTGAGTTTGTTTTGTTTTGTTTTGTTTTGTTTTGTTTTTCTCTCTCGCGTTTCTTTTCTGGGAGCAATTCAAATAATTGTATTTCCTCGTTGCCTTACGACTTGCTCCTGCAAACAGTAAAAAGGGTAGAAAAGGAACCAGACTCTTCCCAAGATTTTCAGTGAGGCTCATGTTCCTGGTGTAGCTGAAGATGTTCCTGCTCCTTGCGAAGGGTTGGATCTTCCAAGGTCCCTTCCAAGCCATACCATTGGATGATTTTCTCCGAACAGAATTAAGGTCTTCCCTGAATAAAGCTTGTCCAAGAAAGCTGATTTGACCAGATAAGACCACAAAATAGAGGCCTGTCCTGAAGATGCACAGCCCAAATCCTTTCAGGACGCACCTTCACACCCCAGTGACAGCACTGAAGTGGCAAAACTGGAATTACTGAAGCAGAGATGACAAAGCAGCACTAAAACATGAAAGAGGAGAGGTTTGAGGAACTGATAAAAGATGGTAGAATGGAGGTTTCCATGCAAACTGAACTCTTTTTTTTCAGTACAGACAAGTTTCTGTAATCGATCAGCAAAGATTGTCCATCCAAACCTAAATGGGCAGAGACAAGTTTGTGCAGGGTATTGGATTCCTGTCTGCTCACTGAAGGTATTCCCACCATACTTTCTCTGTTCCATATGAATATTATTCAACTTTGAATTTGGTGCAAAGAACAGGGAATTTTACAGCCTATTCTGGGCACTGCAGTTCTCATCTTGAAGTTATTAGCAAGAAGGAATGAACGGTAATTGTGAGGGAACAACAAGGTTATAATCATAACTTGTTCCAAATTATACTCCTGTGATCTCCCTTTTGCTTCGACTGGGAGCTGCTTTTTAACTTGGGAAATTTTCAATAATGAAGCTAAGAAGGAAATTACAGGGCATTTCTTTGAACAGTAAACTTCCTAGAAATGCAGAGATTGTCATAATCAGCAGGTTCATGGGCTTCAAAGTGCTGTGTTCACCTGACAGTTCTTTCAATCATTTTTTAGTAAAATACATCTGTAGCCATCGAGGCATTGTGTAATCCCCCCACACACCTGTAAATTGTAATGTGGGATGTCATGATTTATTTCATAGCATAAAAGCTGTTAAATGAATACTGACAGCACCATTAGTGTCCTGATCTTGAACTGAAGTGCAAGTCAGCTCTGCTTAAGTCATCATTCTCAGGAGCCACAAATAAATGTGCACTTAAGAAAGGTGCCACAGGTTAATCAGAGCTGAATTAGTCAAGAAAAATCTGTGAAGAAGGGAGCGGGTCAGGAAATGACAGCCTGAAGCTCTTATTCCTACCCTGGTTTTTGAATCAGCCAAAGACTCTAGAACACAAAAACATGGGCTGAAAACTTGATTTATTTGGAATTAACTGAGAGATATCGATATTGCTTCAGCATCTTGTGCTCTGACTGCTGCCACCCACACCTCCTGCCTTGTTCCCACTCTTGGGAAGCAGAACCCAAACAGACTCCTCTCCCTGGACTCCTCTTTGCCTTCTGCCTTCCAGGAAGAGTCCTGGTGAAAAGTAAAGAGAACCAAATTAGCTCAGAGTTAATTTGTCTCACAAGATTCATCAGTTTCTGTTGCTCTGCCCTAAATCCCAGATTCCTTGATATCAGCTCCTAGGAAAGAAAATGGCTCCTTGTGCTTGCACAGAAATAAAATGTTTAATTTCTATTCTTTGCCTCCTCTGAGCTAATGGTGGTTTGTGATTGTTTCAAGCACAGATCTACTTCTTTTTCTGAAAATCATAGTCTGTCTCAGTTTTTCCCTAGTGCAATGCTGCCTATTTTGTTGTTTTCTACACATTTAAACCATTTTCTTCCCCTCATACAGATACCGTCATTTTTGGAGGTGAAAAGCTGTCTGTCCTTAGAGCCTTATGAGTTCTGTTGTATTATAAATATTTATCAGAACTCTTTTCATACCAACAGCTGTGCTCCTTTCACATGCAGAGCTGGTTTTATAAAGGGTCAAGCACTCCGTACCTCTTCCCAGTTTCCAGAAGTTTTCAGACTGTTCCCATTTGGCCCTCCACTCACAGGGCTGAACACACCTCCAGGACGACAGTTCCTTCTTAATGAGGAATAATTGTTCTCTCTCCCAATGCAGATCTTATCCAAGTTTAGCCATTATTTGTACCTTTACTTGCATGTTGTTTATCCCAGTTGTTTATTCCAATCTATCTGTCCATCTAAAGGGATCAAAGGCATTCAAACTAAAACACAAACCACTCAGTCTCTCAGAATGGCTGGCTGGCTTGTTCTTCAGTCATCCCTAATAATTCACAGCTTCTGTGAGAGACTCCAGATTCAAGAAGTTGTTTGAATATGATCATTTATTAAGTTTTTCCCTTTGATGAACCTAGAACACCTCGAAAAAGGATTTCTTTTTTCTTCAAATGAGGGCAAATGAAATTTATCTGCCTTTCCCCCCCTGTTCTTTACAAAAGGATGCATCAGTCATTCCAAACTAACACCCTTAAGCTGAATAACTGTTAAATAAAACCAAATCTGCTTTATTGGTGTGCTGAGGAGATTTCTCACTCTAAATGAAGTGTTTCTTTTCTCATTTAGAGCTCCAAATGGGACCCTGACTAACGGAGTAAGATGGCCAGTCTTCACTAGTACTGACCAAAAATATTTGACACTGAACACCAACACTTCCGAGGTACTGACAAAACTGCGAGCTCAGCAGTGTCGATTCTGGAGATACTTTTTCCCCAAAGTCGTGGAAATGACAGGTAACAGTTCTTTTCTAGAAGCTTTTATATAAAACTTCTATGCAAGGATCATTTATTTGCTGGATGTTAATGTGATACCCGAGTTCAGATCTTTATGTTCCTGTTTGTAACGGAGATGTTCAGTTGGACAGAACTGAATTGGTGTTGGATAGAACTGTCCAGACCCCAGAACGTGCCCTGTGCTCCTGGCTTTGGGGTCACCACCCTGTTTTGTACCAGGACAAATCCTGGGGACACACCAAGGGCCAGGATTTTGTGATATGGAGTTGTTCTGTCCCAAAATGCAGATGCAGCCACAACGTGAGACACTGAGTGCTGAAGTCTCTGTTCTTTGGTATCCCCTGGAAGAGTCTTGGTGCTACCAGGCTCTGAGTTCCTGGGTGCTGGAGAGAGCAGGAGAATCAGTGCTGAAGGAGGGCCTGCACTGGGAATTCTGGAGGCTTCGGATGTTCTGTATAAACTGTGGGACGTTACGGGATGTTGTATTTGGATTATATTAGCTATTATTTATGGGATTCTATTTTATGCAACTAATCCCCCGAGGATATGAAGTGCTTTGCCACTGCCAAGAGGGGACTGTGGTTTCCAACTCATGTGAGAGCCTTGTGTTTTAGTTCTGGAGTGTCAGTGCTGACAACCCAGAGGCTGCAGGATTTGCCTATGGAAAACAGGACTGATTTGTGCCTGGCCATGTCTACAATGGATTTATGAGATTTCACTGCTTAGAAAAGTATAATTGTTTGAAACTTTAAGGCCAGTTGAACACAGAACACTCAAATTTTTTGAAGACCGATGGCACTGTTTTCACAAAGCTCAGCAGCAGATGAAGCCTCTGTGCTTTGGATTTCAAAAGGAATTGATTTTATAAAGTGATTTTGCAGCTCTGGAATCACATTCTGCAGCTTGACTGGGGGAAAGTCTTGTTTCAAAAACGAGATACACTTTTAAGATGTTAATTAGTAATTTAAAATCTTTGTCTGAGACTCAGTTTGAATACTCGCCTTAAAAAGCACGCAAACCTTAAAAATATGTAAACTGTCATAGTGCACAGATGATCCCTCTGAAATAATTTATTCCTTCCTCATTTGAGTCTGTGACTGTATTATGGCTCAACTTTTATCCCTTCTCAATTCAACAGATGTTTTTCAATTAAATCAAGAGGCGCGAAATCAGTAGGTAAAATGAATAATTTATGAAGCCTAGTCTGTGATTTTAAAATCACAGCGTTCCCAATTACGAGTGGATTTTAGGGAGGTTTCAAAGATCCTGACGAGCCGTTTGTGCTGAGCCAGGAGAACTGAAGTCTTTTACACATTCCTTCAACCTGGCTGGGAAGCCCTGGGGAAAAATGTGGATCCTGCAAATGGGCTGAGCTACACCACGTCCATGTGGAGCGGGAGGGAGCAGATCCCCAGAGCTCAGCACATCCTGGCAGGAGAGCAGAGCTGGTCCTGTGGGCTGAGGGATGATGGAGCACGCTCAGGATCTGCCAGCAGACAAAAATGCATCACCGTGCCACATTCAGCAATTGACAACATAAATTTACATAATTTAATTACACGAAATTCACGAGCGTGTTCTTAGCAAAAGGAGAAGAATCGTCGTGTCTGGATCCTAATATAGAACTGAGGCAAGAACGCTGTCAACAAGTGGCACTGCCTTGCCATGGATCATCTGGCAGTCCTTGAAACACTGCAAATATAGAACCAGAGTATTTCCATTATGTTCCCTATATAATATTATACAAATCTGACAGAAAACCCTTTAAAATCCTGCTTACAGACATGATGTAATAGCTTATATTGCAATAATTCTCTTCACTGAAATATTATTTTGCATTTCCTCTCTCCTTTTATGCCCAAAGGACAGCGCACACCATTAATACAGAGATTTCCTCATGTTCTGAGGGTCTCTTGTTTCTATTACTCCTTTCATTGAAATATTCTTAGAAAAAGAAGGTTGCTTTACCATGAGGTGATATGACAGGGAACAAGTAAGGAATTTTTATGTTCTCATTATTACAAGTTCAAGCAGGGTTCAGATAGGGGAAGTAGAATTCTATCAGGTAGAACCCAAAGAGGATAACCAAAACAACTTATTTTGCAGAAATTATGATTTTTCAGCATCAAGTGATCAGGATTTGCCATGGATGTGCTTGGTAACCCCTTGCTTAATTCCTGACCTGCTCCTAGCCCAAGCCTTGCTACCCACTGAGGGATTTTAAAGCTTTTAAAGGCCAGCTCCAAATGTGTCCTGGATCTGAACCAGCCTGTTCCCAGCACAGGCTAGGTAAGACAAGTTCCTTGAGGAAGTTAAATATATGAGAAATACATGTATTTATTGTCAGATAATTCACATTTTCCTCAAGCAATCGTATCAGATTTTTTTTTTAATTGCTAAGGTTGTGGGGTAGGAAAAGAAGGAAAAAATAAGGCTCTCACAGTAACACAAAATAACAGCCATATTAAAAATATGGCCTTGATATCTCTAGACTATTTTGTGTGATTTTAGAAGATATCTCAATGTCTTCTCCTCGAGTTTCAATACATAAATCCATAATTGAAGACATGAGTCAGAACCTGCAGTTTTGTGTCAAACTTGATAATAATCACTGGACAAGTAAATTGGGTCTCAATTCCAACCAGGCACAATTCCCACACAGCTTTTAACCCAATTTCCGAGGCCCTGAGCACCCCCTCCACCCCACCCAGCCCAAGCCAAGCTGGGAGCACTCAGCGTTTCCCATTTCAGTGTGAAACCAGAAGGGTTTCTGCTGGCTGCTGCTAAAAGAATCACACTGGAGGGACAGTAAACAGTAAGTGACTTTTAAGTAGCTTTTAGAGCAATCATATGTTAATTATAAAAGCATCTGTGTTAGACTTTACCTCCTCAACACAACCTTTAATGCATCTAAAGCCCTTCCTATTTATATGTGCCTGTTTCCTCTTGATTGTAGAACGCTGCAGGCAGCCAAACTTCCCATTTATTCTTCCATTTCTATTTTAGTGTGCCTAATACAGATTTTCCTATTTTATTTGATATTACTGCATCATGTATCATCTGTAAAGAAATCAAGCTTGGTCATATAAATGCATTACGTTTTAAAATCACCCTAAAAAGATTTTTTTATGTAGAGGCAGAGAAATGTTCAACCTCTTGACCAATGAGAAACAAAAATTACTGTATTTGCTCTGATCCTCCAACCAGTATCTGGATTCTACAGAGCTAAATACACAGGAAGAATATTAAAATTTTGTCTAAATAGAAAATTCACCATCAGAATTAAATTAAATTTCCAGAGAGCTGGGTACATGAAGAAATGTGAAGTAGTCAAAAGCAACCTCACCAATACTACTACACCTCCCAGCAAAGGCTTTACTCATTGCATCTATGAGCAATAAGTCTCTGTACCTAAACAATCTGGTTTCTTTCCAACCTTTTATCCCATGCCATTGGAAAGATAACAGCCCTTAGAATAATTCATCTCCCAGAGAGCTCTGCTGACTTTTGGAAGATCTAAAAAAATAAAAGAATGTGAAGTTCTTAAGAATACGTGTGAAAATGAATATACTGCTGTGGCTAACAAAGCTTTGATGTCCAGAGAGTGGGATTAAAGAATATCGAATACAGATATTATTTATTTTCTCCTTTCTGGACATTTTTGAAGAAACTCTCACCATGAGAATCTACAGCATAAACCTGTGGCATTTATCATCCTAATGAATCCAGAAACTTGCAGGTACCTGCAATCATGAGCTGTTGAGGACAGAAAAATTAATTCTAACTTGTCATCCCTTATTAATTAACAGCTTTATGGCCTTTATCCCATTCCTCAATGTATTTTTGTGTGTTAACATTAAGATTAGCACTTTATTGGCACATCCAGCAGTTGAAAGGATGGGATGGTGATAAATTTAACTTTGCTGAAACACCATTAAAGTGAGGGATATATGGAACGATAGGAAATTCTGATAGCTCAGAGCTGATTGCACTGACACTGCTGAAGAATCAAAAAAAACCCCTTTTTGTTTGCTTGGTTGGTTTTTGGTCTGTTAAACTGGGACCTTTCAGAGCACTGATTCATTGCCTTTAGCATCTCCCCTTTTCTCCTTGTCAGCTTCACTGGGCTTTGCATGGGGCTAATGGGAATTAGGGTAAAGTTTGGGATTATCCCAGTGGCTGCTTATGGAAAATTCCCTGTTTGTGTGCAGTTCTGTGGCTCTGTGGCTCTGCAGTCACCCAGTGCTCTGAGCTGTAATTATCGGTCAGCCTGGACTCTCTCATCTTTTTCTTTTCTGCCTCCCAGCTGTCAGCTCATCTAAGTCATGGGTGGTTGCTTCCCAGAGATTGATGATGTTGGTGATAATGGGATGCATTGACTTGTGACTTCAATTTGGATCTTATCACTGGGGGAAAAGAAGCAAACAAATGGGAATCCAAGTTCTTATTTCAGTGTTTTCCGTCCCCCTTTTGTCTTTTAGATTCATAACGGTGGCTCTGAATTTTTTGATGTCTTCTTTCTCTAGCTGGCTCGCTTCTTCACCATAATCTTTAAAAAGGACTGAAAAGCCCCATAATTTATACTCCAGAACAGTGACTTTTAATTCAAGATGTGTCTGTGGTAGAGATATTCCAGTGTCTAAAGTCTTTGGGCATACTTCAAACATCTCTACACCTGAGTAATTAAAGAAGGGATGCTTTTGAGTTTCCTTTTCAATTCATAAGTGGAGGTTTTGCCTGAATAAATAAAACTGGATACCCAAAATCAAGAATAAAATGAGAAACACAGTTCAGGCAGTTTTCTCCAAATAATACTGCTACTGCTTCATACACTGAATTACCAATCCATTCGACTTAATGTGGAAAATTTGGCTTTGCCTGAGACCCTGACTACATCTTTAAATTAAATATGTGCCAAAGAGAGTTCTTAGAGTCTGTCAAGCAGAATGTTGGGCATGCTTTGTCCCCATAGTTCTGAGTTCTTTCTGCGTAGCTTAGCAATGAAAGTGAGGTTTTATTGTTACCAGCACTTCCAAATCATCTCTGAGTTAATGGCAGTTGTGACCTGCAGAAAAAAATTTTAACATATTTGAACTTTCCTTTTATCTCTGTTGTAACCAAGCTTATTTACAACTTTGAGCTGGGGGAGAAGGATGTGGTTAATTTATTTACATTTTTTCCCATGTTTGTTCCTCACACTGTCCATTTTGACTGCCTGTTAAAAGTCCAGGACTTCCCGGAGAAAAAGTGGCTTGCTTTTATTTCTGGTCTCACTGAAACCAAGAAGTAAATCTCATTTCAAAGTCTCATTAAATTGCCATCTGGATTTCCAGACCGAAAAGGTTTGGAAACGTTGAGCTAAACTGCAGATAAGTGACCAAATTACTGGATGCTTCTCCAAGCTGAATCTCGGAACCAGTGAACTCTCTCTCCCGAATATTTTCTCTACTGATGTGTAAAACACAGAAGTATTTCATTTTCACATCACCAGTTATCCTTGCAGTGCTGGCAGGTCGTAAAAAAGGGGGAAGGGGTGTATTTATGGAGGGAAAGGGCCGAGCTTGTGCTGCAGCAGAAGAACATAAAGGCAAAGGAGCATAAAGAAACCATGGAAATGTTACCTCAGGAACACAACCACCGAGTTTTTCTGGAAGTGAGCTGTGGCAGGGTGGGACACCACGAGAGTGAGGTCCAGAGTGAATAAAGATCGCAGATCATCAGTGGTTTCTGAACTTTACCCTGAAGTCTACAGCTGACACAAAACGGTGATTCCGGTGGCTGATACAGCCTGGGGGTGTTACCTGTGGGGGTTACCCACCTTTCTGTTGGTGTGTGGGATGTTCCTGCAAGGCCAAAGGATGTTCCTGCCTTTCTCCGTGGTGTTCATCACCTTTTGGGGCTGCAGGAGGGGATCCCTGTCCATAAAATACTCTGGGAACCTTGTGAAATGCTATGTTTTTATTACTCCTCTCATCCTCACCCTCTGACACCTCTAACAAATTTGGCAATAAATATTTCCTTGGGACACGGGGTTACCTGGAAAATGCTTTAAATGTGGGGATGAAAAAGAAAAGACAGTTTCATGTTGACACAGTGGACATTTGGCAGTATCCTCCTCCAAACCTGTGCCATTTGTGCTTTAAATGTGGGGATTTTTTCCATGGGAGGGTGAAATCCTGGACATCCATTGAAATCCATTAAAACAATGGAAATGCTGTTGTTGCCCTGAACAAAGCTGCAATTTCACCTTATTTTTACAAACATCTCTCTCATTTTGCATATTTTAGTCTTCAGGGTATGTGGGTTTCAATGCAGGGTATATTGAACCAAAGGAATATTTTGAGGATCCCAAAAAAAAAAGTGTCCTTAAAATGATGACTTTGATGGACAGAAATATCATCCAAAATATATATACAGATATCTATATTTTTAAAAATCCGCAATCTATTAATTCTCCTGCCAGAATGATATCTTCACACTCCTTCCTTTCTGATATAAGGACAAAATGCTAATCACTGAATTTTCAGTCATTCCAGGTTTAAGAAAAGAAACAAAAGACCATTCCATAATGTATTTGGAGCAGATGACATTGATAATCAAAATTATTTTTCAATTAGCATACAAAGAGATTCAAATTTAGATTAATGTAACCCATTTCATGTTTTACAGGAAATATTGATGAAGCAGAACGAGAGTGGAAAGCAGGATTCCATCGCTGGAACAATTACATGTCAGACTGGAAAAATCAATTTAATGATTACACCAGCAAGAAGGAGCTGTGCAGTCTCTAATTAATATGTTTACTCTTTCCAGTGTGTCCCTAGAACTGTTCATCAGGCAAATATCCAGGTAGCCTCCCAACATGTCGAGCATTAAATATGTTATGCAGATTAAAAGGAAATGTTACAGATATAATTTTGATTCCAGATCTTTCATTTATATTTTACCCCCTCTCTCAATAAAAAAATGTAAGGCACCCATCCCCTTTGAAGCCTCGCTGGGTTAAGTGGGACTGCAGAGATTAAAGGCTGGAGATTAATGATGTACATATTATTGTAAATACTGATGCTTAAATTCACCCTTCAAAGAAACAATGTAAGCTGTTAGAGGAAAATGGATTTTTTTAAAACAGAAATAGCACTTTTACAGCATTTCCATGCAGAACACAATCAGATTTAATCTTGAATTGCAGCACCAAAACCTTGTTTCAGACATAATGTCATTGACATAAAGATATGATAACTTTGCTAGACACACCAGGCAATATTTGCTTGTTAGACCCAAAAAGGTTTAAGGCTGCCATAAAAGTGTGAATCACTGCTTCTTTGTGGCCAAATCTGTAGGACAAAGCCGTGGCAGGAGAGGATTGGAAGCCCAAATCAAGCGCTGCAGTGAAACAGGCTGGAAAACCCGACGCCTTTTCCACAATCTTCATTTTTCAAGGAGTAAGGAATTATAGATTCACAAATAATGCATTCACAGCTTTCCAGCTCAAGCACCCTGGGAAGAGTCCCTCCCATGGAGGCAAGCTCCAATGATGACATTTTTGTGTCCACTGAGTTGCCTCCTGGTTGAGGGACACCCCACATGTACAGGGACACGAGGGGCATGTTTTACACCTGCAGAAGAGCCTCAATCTCTGTGTCAGCCCCAAAAACTGCCAGGAGAGTGGGGCCTGACCAGAAATCTCCTGGGGGGAAGGCTGGGATGGGGATCCCTGCAGAGGGATGTTGTCACCTTGGTGGGAAGGACCCAAAGGGCCCTTTGCCCTGCCCTGTGAGCTGCATCTCCTTTCCACCTGCTTGAGCTGAGCCTATCAAAAGCTTCTAAAGAAACCCCTGGATAATTCTTCCTACTTCCCTGCTTCTGGATGGGGCTGGAATTTTTCTGCCTGAATACCACCTTAATTGGTTGCTTTTCACTGGCCCAACTGGGAAGAATAAATGCCAAGAATTTGATGAATGTAAGTAGTATGTAAGAGCAACAAGCCATCTCATAAATAAATTATCCTGAAGCTTTCTGTAAATGCAAGAGCATTTCAGTGCATCTATTTTCTGTGCTGGTGATTGCAAAATGCCTCCTTGGATTGAGCTGAAGAACTCCAGATAATGAACTGAGAGTGTTCAGTTCCTGGCAATCAGTTTGACCACACAGGATCCCTGCACTGAAAGGATTTATTTATACAGGAAGGCCAAAATCTGCAGGAGAGGATGGCTTATCATCTTCTCGGTTATTTCTAAGAGAACACAATTATTTCCCTGACTACATTATGGAAAAACACCTTTTAGCACAGGATTTTCAAAGGCTGCTGTCAAACCTGCACAAAGGAAAAAAATCTGATCATTTTTGAACATGCTGGTCAAAACTTGAAATTATCTGGGATCCAAAAGCCCTCTTTATGCAGTTTATACCACAGGTAATTAAGTCATGATCAACCTAATCTATGGGGAAAAAATATCTGAGCCGATTAAAATGTAAAATAACCTTTGGAATGGATATGTGGTGAAGGAGTTTATAAAATATTTGGCTGTGAAGGTGTTTTTTGTTTGAGTAACACAAAGGTTAAAGCACATTTTGAAGTGTGGTTTTACTGATTTTCTTGGTGTGACTTGCTAGCTTTGTATTTATTCACATGCTGGGAAATAATATCTCCATTTATCATTCAGATGAAATCAATATATCATGTAGTCATTCATGCCTCAAATCTGCAAAAAAAAAAAGGGAAATCTGACGTACTTGGATGTAAATGGTTAAGGCAATGAAGAGTGAAAAAAAGACTGTGATTGCTGAAAATGATGATTATATATTAGAGGGGTATCTCACCCAGACCTTCCTGACGATGGAGTGTTGTTAATTGATGTTTTATTTTCGCTCCTGAGAGCCAAGAAACACAGGTTTCTCTGTGAAACCTGAAAAAATGTGTTGATTCTTTCTTACCATTCTTGATACCCAAAGGAAGAATTCTGAATTCAGTCACGGAGCTGATGAAAGATTAGAACAAAATGAACTACAGTGCCAACAGAAGTGTTGGCATTAAACCAGTTGTCATTGGGTTTATAATCTCTCAGGTTTAATGACAGATATTTCACACTTATTTTAGATGTTGGCATAGGAGGACTGAAGTCAGACATTTCCCCGTAATCAAACCCACCATTTTTTCTGCATTTTAATTGTTTTGTCTGAATAAATTCGTGGTAGATAAGCTTTCAGTAAAGTTCAGCATTTTTTGTGTGAAATCCAATCTGTTCTCGTGCTGGAGTACCAAACTCAGAAGGAGTTGGGATGTTCATGGTACCTGACCCAGGGCCGGTCTGCAAAGTTGGCCCAACCAGTGGTGAAGATTTCTGGCTTTGAACAGTGGCCAAAATTGTCTCTAAAACAACTTAGACCCTCCCAGAATTTCCAGCCTTCCTCCAACTGCAGATTTTACCCTCATAACTTGTACCCCTTGGTAGCTTTTTACCCCTTGTAGCTTTGATTTTTGGGATGGGCGCTCAGGCCTTGCTGTGCCAAGCCTTGGCCGTCTCTCCAATGTTATCACACTAAGAAAGGCAAATTTCTGTTGAAGTGGAGGCCTGGGTTTTGGCCTTCTTTGGTCAGTAGAGGCTCAGGCTATTTATACAGCAGAGATTTCTGCTCTGTAAACACACAAATACACACGCCCAGTTTAGATTTTCAAGAATAGGCAACTCATCCCCACCAGCTCGGAGCTGGAAAGGTGTCTTTGCCACAGAAGGAATCTAAGTATTTTTTAAAACAGAAAAATTATTATTTGAATTAGAGTTTTGGAGAGCAAATTGCCTTAGATTATAAAATAGAATGGGCCTTTCTAACATTCCTGTCCCAGCAGATCATCACCGAGTGGTTTGGCTTTTACCACACGCAGATACCACACGGATTAATCTGAACACAACGCGGACACAGGAGGGATATAAATTTGTCTCTATCAACATCATAACGTTGTCTTCTGGAGCTTGATTAGGTTTTATCATTTCTCCTGGCTCAGCACCAGTTCTGCACCATCAGCAGAGCTATTTAGAGGGACATGACAAACATCACCGTGCTTGAGTTACACCTGCAGCGTGTCCAGAGAGTGAAGAGCAGCCTGGGCTGGCACTGCCCCTGACACTACCACTGTCCTCCTCAGCTGAAAAAGGGAAAATTTCACAAGTGGGAAAATAAAGACCCCCCCAAAATACAAGGAGAGGAAAATAAATAAAGAGGGGAAAAAAAAAAGAAAAAAAAAGAGGAAAGGCAAAGATTAGAAAATGGAACGAAAACCACACTAAACCAAACAATAATAAGAAGCCCCCAAAAAACAACAAAACAAACAAACACCCCCTCCCTAAAAAAACACCAAGGAGGGGACTTTTAAAAAGAGAAAAAAAAAACTAAAAACAAACAGGACAGAAATAAAAATACATGCATCAAAATACCCCAAAGAGAGAGGGAGGGAGAGAGGAAGGAAGGAAGGAAGGAAGGGAGAGAGGAAGGAAGGAAGGAAGGAAGGAAGGAAGGAAGGAAGGAGAAATAGGAAAAAAAACCCCACAACCTGTGGGGGGGTGATAAAAAATAAAGTGTAAAAAACCCCAAACACAGAAGGGGCAAGGAATAAAAAAAGACCCCACACAAACAAATCTGCCCCAGAATGATCAACAATGGCAGGGTTTAACACCATCCACAGAGGCATTAGGTATCCCAGTGCCTCTGTTCCAGTAACTCCAGCCAAAAAATCCTCCCCCTGAACTGCCAGATAAGTTGAGGAATCTGACAGTGATTCAGAGCACGGGGTGAGGAATGAGATGGGCAGCTTTGGCTCAGGCTGGGGTGCTGCTCTGGAAAGTGCTGCTGCCAGCTGACTCCTTTCTCCCTGTCTTTTCTCTTCCCGCCCCTGGAATTCTGGGCACTTGCCAAAGCCCCGGTGCCCTTGGCCAGGCAGAGCCCAAACCCAGCAGCTGTGTAACAGATCTGTGCAGCTGGAGGTGTTGCCATGCCTGCTCCATCTGTACTGCGTGCCACAGGTGTTCTGATTTACTCCCAGTGGATGGGGAACAAGAATCCATGAGGAAAAAAAAAAAAGAGTTCCTGGCTGAATTACAAGGATTTGTCGCTTTCTCCATGCTCTGTTTTTATTTGTCCTCATTGACAGTGCTTAGGTGGGTTTTCCAGTGCTGCTGGATAAGCATAAAGAAACTTAAAGATAAAAATCTCTGGTAAAATATAGAATTTTCGACTGTTTGGATATTGGAGCTTTGAGATCTACAGCAGAAATCTGGCAACTGTGCGCACAGGATTAATATTTAACAACCTGGACTCTGTGAGGTGGGAAGACCGCATCAGGTGTTTCTTAGGGAATATGCATCCATGCACACAGATATCCACAGAAATACGGGTCCAGCAGCAGCTGCCTCCTGACACCGTGTTCCCAACCCTTGTCAGCAGCACAGAGATGGAATTTTATCTGCTGCACTTTGGAAACACATCCCCAGAATGTTCTTAGTCTTTGCTGAAGAATAAAGCGCTCGCAGAACGTTCTGATATAAATCAACACCTCAGCCACAGGAGTTACTCACAGTTAAAAGCTCCAAAGCTTTTTTCCTCAGATTTCTGTTGTTTTAGGCCCAGCTTTTATGAACAAACATAATTAGCCATTTTGAAATGCTTGGTGAGACAAGATAATTCCTGCCTGACCCCTGCTGAAACGCTGAGGCGCGAGCGCTGATTATCCTGGTTTAGCGCAGAAACCTTGCAGCACTTTGTTGATAAACCAGATTAGCTGCACTCATCAAAACTTTAACTCATGGGCTTAATGACTGCCAAGCAGTGATGTGAATCTACAATTAGTGCAGGTGCAACGTTTTGAGAGGATTTTAATTGGGTTGCAGGTGAGATTAACTAAGGCTTCCAGGCATGTTGTGAGGAGTGCCGGGCGAGGGAGGGTTTAGCCACGTCATGGCTTGGGTTGCTCTGGGGAGAAGCAGGAGGAACAATGAAGTTTAATTCCTGCACAGGGTCTGCTTCACAAAAATGAACAATGGAAAAATTCTCTCCCTGACAGCTTGAGGACACTTCCAGAGGCTGTGGGCTCTGCCTTTTGGGATTTACTGAACCTGGTCATTACATGCATCGCTTTTTAAAAACCCTGGCATTCTTTTCAGGGATCTGGAGCTAGCCAGGAAATTATTATTGTGCTAAATCATTATTGTATTGCAAATTATCCATCTATTCCTTCCAAATCCATGTATTTGCCTGGAAAAGAACATCAGCTCCTGATCTTTCCAGCTCTGTTCCATTTTAATATATTCCCTGGTTGCAGGAATTAATGTTTTATCTGCTGTTAATAGAACCATGTGTGAAAGGTGTAAGTGCTCCACAGTCTGGGAGTTCTGGGGTTAATTCCTTTAATTTATAAACTTTTTATAATTCCTCATTTGGAGTGAGGAGTGGTAAAAGTGTGTAGGCAGAGAGGACTTCTCACCACACCTCTCAGTCTTCCAGCTGAAATTCCCTCTTGCAGGGTGTTCAATCCTCAGCAGCCTCTCTCTAGCACAGCCTGTGCAGCACCATTTCTTACAAAATATTAACATTTCAATTGCATTTTAACTCTGATCTGATTTTATCATCTCACATGCGAGAAAATGAAGGTTTTAACCCAGAAAAAGCAACGAAGGATGTGAGTGATCATTTATCAAGAATAGTTTAGAAAGTAATTCAAAGGACCTTATTCAGGACTGTGAGAACCAGCTGGAGTTACACATCCAAAGTGTTACTTCTGGGATATTAAACTTTTCTCTCTCACTAATTACAGAGAGATAAATTTTATAGGTACTGCAAGCAGAAATTACATCAGTCATTAAATAACCTTAACCATGCCTCATTTTTCATGACCTAAAGCAAATATATTTAAATGATTTTAGTTTTTAGGTAAGGGTTGTAACTGCAGAAAAAAAGCGCTTATTTTTTATTTTTCAGCATATTTTTAATGTAGGCCTTCTTCCCATTTCATGTCTCATTTTCAGTGCTGCAGTCATGAGCACAGATAGAATTTTCCCCATTTCTGCTCTTAAAAGGTCTTGACCCTGGAGCCCTCACTGCAGAAGTTCGTTACAAACCAAAATCACAATTTTATACACAAGCACTCACCACTACCTCCATTCCTTGAAACTTCCATATCCGTCTATCTCTGGGAATGACATAGCACTCCCACCTTTGGATCATTGGGTGACTTTCAGTTAATTAAAATTTTGTCATTGCCTTCAGCAGAAGCACAAGAGCTCCTTTGAGTGACATTTTCAATCTTCCCTATCACCTAATAATCTGGGAGGTATTTACTATTTAAGAAAAAAAATCCCCACACCTTAGAAAATACTTTTTTTCCACGGATTTCTCTTAATGATGACTTAAATGGTAGAGGAAAGATGTGAACAAATTGCATTTATCTGCGCTTCTTTGCAGAGGAAAATCCATTAGGTGCTAGCTACAAATGCCTCTTCCTTTAAATATTCCATGTTGCTGTTATTTGTGAACAAATTGACTCTGAAAAATGGAAGCAGAAACCAAAATTATCCTCTGCCAACCCCTGGAAAATCTGGCAGTGTCTGCAGCCCACCTGAGGATCCTCTGCTCCCCCACCAAGGCTCTCGACAGATTTGTGTCATTGTCCCATAAATCTGATCCATTTCCCCTCCTCAGCCACACTCAGAGTAGACATTATTTCAGCTACTGAGACCAACATATCCAAAAATTCCTTTCTAGAGAGGAATCCTGACAACAAATGTCTCCAGGAGCTCCCAAGCCTGGGATGTGTCAGTCCAGAGTGCAAAGAGGGATCTCAGACAAAACCCAGCCTGCAGGGAAGGGAATAAAACTCGGAGCAGTGGAGGCTTTAACCCAACATTTTCCCCACTGCAGAATAAACTCTGCAATTTCTGTTGATTCAAGAACAAAATGGTGAAATCCCTGGAAATCCCACTCTGTGTTATTTCTCCATTTAAAGGAAGATCCCTTGACCACTGCAGCCTGAATTCCTTTTCTTTCCCCTTGGCACCGGTTACAAACTCCCAAAAACCAGGTTACAGCCAGAGCTCTCTGGTGAATTCACGGCATTTGACATTCATAACTCGGCTTTTATAAAAACAGATTAGCCCATTAAAAACCTCCTTAATCACGGCTCTATCAAAGCAGACATTGCCCAAAGCAATACAATTATTGGTCAATAATTCCTCTTTAGCTGTCTCTATTGCTACCACTTTATTTCAACACTTGCCTTCTTACCCTTTGATCTGCTAATTATCTTTTTACCCTCTGATCCTCTCTACAATTCCCTGGCAATTTGATCCATTAATTACAGTGCCCATATTCCCCATTTTCCACGGAATGTGCAATTTTTGTGACCTTCTTCACCTTCCTTCATGCAAACACTTGCCATCTCTCTCTAGGGTATAGCTACTTCTGTAAATATATAGGTAATGATAGGAAATGCTGTAATTAAAAGTATTTTTACATTTTCTTCGCAATCCTTTGGGCTTCATGAAAATGTCTTAATAGTTTGTCATTGACTTAAATTTCCATGGAAATGGGCAGTCTGGTAAATTCTTTTGACTCCGTATTTAATACCGTAAACTCTCAGATTTTTTTTCCAATTTTAATAAACATTGATTACATTTCCACTCTGGAGGCTCTATTTAAAACACTGCTCCTGCTATGTTTTGTATATATTTTTTTAAAAAGTGTTTTCTAATATAAAGTTTTTCTCACTTTATGAGCACTACCCACAAATTACAGAATATTCTGCATTGTCAATTTCTCACTCCCTTCTAAGCCAGATTCAGGCTTTCAATGCAACCTAAATATGTTCTGGAGTGGAGGAATTTTAGGAAGATAAACTCGAGCTTTTTACTTGTACAATCCAGAAATGATGGTGCTATGGAAGAGGAGCATTTTTGGGACTGGGGAGCAAAAGTTTGGCAGCTGGAACAGAACCTCAGTGTTTGAAAGCTAGATTTAATTAATTTATTGTGACCAGGATACCCCATAAGAATTCCTCTCATTCTACCAGGAAGTCTCTGACACTGTTGGGTTTCTCCAGAGTTTGTGCAGAAGAAGGACACTCTCATTTAAACCTCCTGTGTCTCAGTTGGTGCTGTGGGAATTCTTCTGTGAATATTTACATTTTTGACCTCAGATTTAGTTCAGAACTGAGCACTTGGTAAATCCCCATCAATAAAATGCAGCAAAACACAGGCATTGCAGTTAATTTTATTCAGATTTGCTGTGCAAAAGCTCATTTAGTCCTCTGGCCAAAGTTACCAGCTGCTTAAAGTAATGGCTTTGTGCTGTGTCCACTCAAATGAACTCAACTACTTCTCATTCCAGAGAAACCTGGGCAGAGTTGCCAAAGAATGATCATTAATGCAACATTTTTCTTTTTGACAGCATTTCTGCTGAAAAATGATTGATTGGGCACTTCTTGTACAAATAATCTTTGCAGTTTTTAATATAGAAAACCCATTTTAATATCTACATTGTAAAATAAAGAAATTCTCATTTCTGTGCATTCAATTCTTCTCAATCAGATTATTCTTATAAATATGAGGATTGCAAAAGCAAAATGTATCTTGCAGAGCAGAAGTATCCTCTATAATCCAAAGGAAAATCTGCTAAGGAATAAAATTCTTCTTGCACAATTTCAAACCAAAATTGTGCTTATTGAATACAGTCCTGTCTAATCATATTGACTTATTCCTCCTTTTTTCCCTTTCAGACCTAGCTGGTAGCATATAATTTGCCATTTTTCACGTTAGTTCTTAAATAGCTCACACTTCCTTGCATCACCAGGCACTTAACAGCTTCTCAGTAATCTGATTGTTCAATTGTCTGAAGATTTCTCGACACAGAAAAGCGAAGTACAAGATCAGCCCGAAATACTTTGAAATACAGGAGGCCGTTTCACCGCAACTGAAGCAAGTAATGGAGAATTTGTAAAATAAAACACAAAGAAATGAATTGTGGTTGGCAATAAATACGTGTGCTGCTCCAAGGGTGTTGCTGTTTGAGTTATGGAACTTCTCAGGCGCTGTTTGGGAATCAGGACTTGTCTGCTTGGCTCCACTTTATATTCCCCCAGCCAGGTATCTGGGCTGCTTCTGAGCCCTGGAGTGATTCAAAGCCCCAGGAGGAGCTCAGTCCCTGACTGATGGCAGAGCTCAGACCTGCCAGACACAGCCACAGAGCTGCTGACGCCGCAGTTTTCCTTCTCTTCCACCTCCTTTGCAGAGGAAAACTTTTTGCTGCTTCCTTTGGTGGTCCCATCAAATATCCCAGCCTGAGATGCAACATCTCCAGCAGCCACATCAAACACCTCCTGAACTCCAGACCTGCATTTGCGACTAACCTGAAATGTGCAACAAGGAAAGAAAAAATGTGTTTGTCAAGAAAATCTTCAGAGAGAAGAACCGTTCCCTCGAATCAAGTGGCCTTTCTGTTGTGTGTGTGTGTGTACAATAGTTATCCTGGTCAAAATTTAGATTGTTAAAATCCAGCAAGCTATACAATATGAACACATAAATTTTTTTCTACATCAGAATTGAGAGTTCACCTGATTGTGACACTTTTTAATCTCCAGTTTCAATCCAAGCTCACATAACAAAAACACTTAGGTAACTTTCCTTTACCATTAATTAATATCTCTCACTAACCATTAAGTACTCGATTTTCCTTTTGAATCCCTGCAGCCAATTGCACCAGGTAGGCTTCAGTTACTCATGTATTTTTTACCCTTTCCTTTCTGTTTCTTGCTTTTTCTCTCCTTGTTGCCTGGACTGTTATTCAGTGTTATGGAATTTTGAAAAATCAATTCTCTGTTCTTTGGCTTTATGATTAAAAAAAACCCAAAGTGATTTTCCATAGTGGTTGCCAACAAGTGTGTTTCCAAACACTGAATTCAGTTGCATTTAATTTCTTCCTTCTTTCTTCATTCTGTCTTTCCTACTCCTCCAAGTGGTTTATAACTATCAAAGCTTCAGCCTAGAAGAGCTTTTCCTTTCCCCAGCTCAGTGTTTGCCATTTGAGCTCTCATTTGCAATTAAACCCCAAGATTTAAGAAAACTTTATGATTTTATTTTCAGTCATCTTTTGTTTTCATTCTCTAATTTTTTTTTTTTTTTTGGTGTCAACTGCTTCAATACTTTGCACTGGACACCTCATCTAAAGGTGACTGCAGTCTGAAAGCCTTTCAGCTGGGGCTTGTGGGCTTTAAAGTGAACCCTAATTCACCAACAGAGCCAGCCCCAACCCTTTCAGCAGTGGATCCATGGGTTGTGCTTTGACTCAGGCACAACCAAACTCCAGAACAATTAAGCATTTATTTATGGCTGAAGCTGAATATATGAGTAAGTCACACAAGCTCAGGAATTGCAATGCTTTGTTGACCATAACCTTCCCCAGGAAGATTTAGAAAGGAGTGGGGTGCCAACTCCACTTCTGCAGCAGTTGCCTCTGCAAAAAAAACCCTCTAAATTTGGTTTATCACTGAAATATTTACCCACCTTTCCTCTCTTCCTTTCTCCCTGTGCTATTTGACCAAGAAGCTTTATTTGAACAAGAGCTCTTTAACCTCATCATAGTGAGGGGTTTTTTTTTCTCATTTCAAAGTTGTGATTAATTAATATAAACCCCAGCGATCCTGCTGCCCTGCCTGGAGAGGAGCTGTCAGTTTGGCTTTTGATGAGGAGGCAGCAATCTCCAAACAGAGCTGGGGCTGCTCCTGGAGAAGGGAAGGCTGAGGTGTGATCTTATTAATGTTTGTAAATCACTGAAGGGAGGAGCAAAGGTGACAGAGCCAGGCTCGTTCCAGCAGTGCTCCAGGACAGGAGTCAGTGGCAAAACCTGAAAGGCAGGAACATCAGGAAACACAAATTTACTGTGAGGGTGACCAAACACACATTTACTGTGAGGGTGACCAAACACGTATTTACTGTGAGGGTGTGAACACAAATTTACTGTGAGGGTGGTTGTGGACTCAGGGGAGTTTGTGGAATCTCCATTCTTGAAGTCACTCAAAAGCTCTCTGGACACAGTCATAGAATCATGGAATGTTTTGGGTTGGAAGAGACCTTAAAGATCATCTCGTTCCAACCCCACTGCCGTGGGCAGGGGTGTCACTCATTGGATCCAGTTGCTCAAAGTTCCATCCAAGCTGACCTTGGCAACTGGCTCTGGGTGCTCCTGCTTGAGCACAAGGGTTGGACGAAGTGATGTCTGGAGGTTCCTTCCAACCTGAACCTTCCTGAGATTCTGTGAATGTGTCCATTAGTCCAGAGCCTCAACATGAAGCCCATCAGACCTGAAATGTGAGGATGTCAAGTGCCTCTGAGGCCACCCTGGAATGAAAATGTGCTGCCAAGAATGGTAAAAAAGAGGTGTAAATCAGATTAGATTGGGTTCCTCCATCCAATGAAGTTCCTAAACTGTGTAGCACCCAAAACACCATAATATTTAGATCAATTTTTTGGATGTCTTTGCTCACTTATGAAGCCTCTTGGCTCATTCTTCTTTGCTCTCCTATTTCTGTAATCAGAAATAAACATTTCTTTGCCTGGACAATTTTTCTGAACTGAAAAATAAACCTGTAACTTGGGACATGCTTGGAAGTGTTTACAGATGCTCAGGAACCCCGTGAAGACTCTCGTGTCCCTTTGAATTTAACGGAAGCTGACACCGAATTCAATGAAGTGCGAATTTCCCTCTCCGTTTCGGGAGCCCTTCCCCTGGGTTTATTACGCCTGTGATTTCGCACGGTGGCTGTACACAGTGTTACAATCCAGCCACCACCTCAGCCAGGCTATTCCCATTGACAAGGCAGAGACCAAAATCTTTTGCTGTCAGCTGCCTCCGGTCCTCAGCTGGGTGGATAATCTGGATTTAACACAGTTGAGATCTGACTTTTATTACTAATTGATTTCATTTATTTTTGAGCAGGTTCTTATTGTTAGAAAGAGTGAATCCTCTTCTTTTAAGGACACATCAAGTCCTTCATGCCCCATACCTGGAAGTGTCCAAGGTCAGGCTGGAACAGGCTTGGAGCATCCTGGGATAGTGGAAGGTGCCCATGACAGGGGTGCAATGAGAGGAGCTTTACGTTCCCTTCCAGCCCAAACCATTCTATGATATCAATAATACACTATAAGATGCTGCAGAGGGATCTCACAAACCAGAGGCACCTCAGCAGTTCCATCGTCCTCCTGAGGGTCTGTGCCAGGAGGGGTGGATGGTAACAAACCCCACGGTGGGACAATCCAAACTTCTCCCCATCTCACAAACGGGGACGTGTGGCACTGCCAAGCCCAGCGTGCCAGCTGGGGAGCCTGTGGAGATCACCTGCTGGGCTATGACTTCAAAATATGGAGTTTTATTTATTCATTTATCCATTTTTTATCTTGCGTGTGTGAGTAAATTGGCATCGGCAGGATTACTGCGATCCTGGATCGGGTGTGGGACAGAATATTTGGTCTGCAAGAGGAACTGGCAGGGGAAGGTTTAGCTGGTTATCCTTCTAATCCTGCTTCTAGCAGGTGCCTGGAAGGAAATGGAGTCAGATATCTGATTGCTGTCCCCACTGTGCTCCAAGGGGTGATGAGAGAGTTATCCTGGGACAGGGACATGCGGGAAGGGGAAGGAATGGCAGAGATGCCATGCCCGGGTCATGCACCACAGGGAAGCTGCCCTGGCAGAAGCATCTCCCCCCAGCCTGACAGACATGTCCCTGGGCCAGCAAAGGAGCTGAGGGCTCCGAGAGACGCAAAGGTGCTGTGCTGGCAGGGAGCAGAACCTCATCTCTGCTCCAGGGTGTGGAGAGAGGACAGCGAATGTGAGAGCTGCTGCCTCTGCCAGGAGAACCGGGTGGCCTTTGCTAAACTCTTCTCCTGGTTTTAGTTTCAACAAACATCTACGCAGCAAAGCCCTCTTAAAATCAACTGGCTTATGCTGTAAGCACTACTCACAGAAATAAGTGCTTGGCTGGGAAAGGCTGGGCTGGAGCTGAAGGCCTTTGCTGCAGGAAGTTCTGAGTCCGTATTTTTAAGTGGGCCGTGCAATTTGCCGTGGTTTAATTTGAGGCACCTCCTCGTGCCCTCAGCTCCAAACAGTCCTGCACATATCAGGAATGCTGTGCTCATCCTGTGCCTCGCCACATCTTATTATGGAATGATAATGCCACTCTCTAACCTTGCTGGAGGGAGAGTTTGGAGCTGAGGCGGGAGAGCTGGCCGCCCATACTGATGAACGGAGATTTTAAAGGAGATACCTCTGAATCTCCACCTCGGTGCAGGCAGCTGCAGTGGATTTCTCTTGGTTATCTTAAGAGAGCTGGAGTTTATAGCTTTAAATATCACCAGCCCCAAAGCCTGCTCAGAATATTAGAAACTTCGTACTTGGGGGTTTTATCTTATATGGCTTTTCTCATGTTGCCTAATCATGTTGTTTGCACATTTCAGCCCCAAAATTACATAAAATTATGGACTTTTGAGCAGTCTCTGGGAAATATTTTGCCTCTTTGTTTGCTTCTGATAAAATTTTGCAAGAAAACCCCTCAGCCCCACTAGTCAAAAAGCATTAAAATACAAAATTAAAGATTCAGGGCTTTTGAAAAGCCTAATCTGGCCTGAGCTGTTGGAGGCAGAACTTCCCCAGTGCAATAAACAGTGGGAACATTCCCTGTGAGCCTGATAAAACCTGCTGACGTCTGCAGGGAGCTGTGCTGCTGGAGAATTATTGTAACTACTCCATCACTGCTCGTGTTGCATTTACAGTGCTGGAGCCAGCTTGGAAATGCTCAGGCAAGTTATTCCCAGCCTCGTTGACAATAACCACTTGTCTCACGTAAAATATCCACGCCTACAGGCACAGCAGTTCCTTTTCCTAGGCTGGGATATTCAGGATGTCGTGTTGCCTGAGTGATTTCCAAATATGTGCAAGTGGAGGGAGAAGGAAAATCTATGGAAAGCTGTAAAAACATTGCGTGCAGTCCCTGAAGTCGCCGAAATAATTCTGTGAAAATTATTCCCCCTTTCTTCGTGCAGTCTCAAACTTTCTATTTCAGTACCAAAAAAAAAAAAAAAGAATATTTGGAAAGCAGACTGGCATAATTACAGCACAGAGAAACTTGTGAGAAATGGCAAAATAACCCTAAAAAAAAAAAAGCCACTGGGAATAGCNTATATTTGGAAAGCAGACTGGCATAATTACAGCACAGAGAAACTTGTGAGAAATGGCAAAATAACACTAAAAAAAAAAAAGCCACTGGGAATAGCAAAGGCAAAAAACAAAAAAAAAAGAAAAAAAAAGAAAAAAGAAAATAATGTTATTTGTACAAAGTTTGTGTGTAACAAAAGCAGAAAGGCAAACTCTGCTGAGTGAATTCAGAATTGCATTAGGCAGAGTTTAGTGAGGGCACTCACAATGTGATCCATGGTATTGGCTCTGTAACTGCTCTCTGGGTGTGTAGAATTTGTGGAAGAGTTTAGATTTTACTCAGAAGTTGGTTGAAATAATCTGGGTTATTTTCAGGGCTGAGCACGACGACAGTGTCAGGTTTGGACTCTGCAGAGGTGTTGGAAAGGTGCTCCCCAGAGCAGGTGAAGGTCAGCAAATGGGCTTTAAAATCCTTGGAGCTTGTACAGCTCCAACTCGTATTCCCTTACTTAAGCAATAGGAAACACCAGAGAAGAGGAGAAGAAATACTTTCCAGTGCTGGTAATGTGTGTACCTGGGTAATTCCCATCCCGTTTTCCAAGGATTTGCCTTGGCATGGGGCTGAGGAGCCGCTCTGCTCTCCGTCACCACCGATCCAGTAACTTGAGCAGCTGCAAGTTTTCTCTGAGTCCTTTCAAGTGGAGCTCGGTTCTCCTCACACCTCGTTCCTGGAGCGGTTCCTGCTCCCTCCACGTGCCACTGGGAAGCAGCTGCAGCATTCCTGCTCCTGTCCCAGGGACTCCCTCGGCATCCTCCCTCCATCCCAGGGCGTTTGACGAGGGACACCGAGACACAGGAATGGCACGTCTCGAGCTGCAGCAGGAAATCTGGGCCTGCTGAGGCTCTGTTTGATCTGCCACCCCATCCCCACTGGCAGCACCCTGCTCTGACCCACAGCAAGGAGCGGAAGGAATAAAATCCCATTTATCCTGCCTGCAGGGAGGAATGCTGAGCACACAGCTGGGACACAGCAGGTTCAGCCCCAGCCTCCTGAATATCAACCTCAGAGAGAACAGTGAGCTGAACAAGTTCATTATTGGAGATGTTGTAAGCTGGGCTTTGCAATTAATTTTCCTTTTTTCTCACACAAACCCTGGCTTACTTGACCTGTGTTACGCTGCACTTTCTCTGACAGGAACACCACAGATAAGCCTCTTGTCAGCAGTGGCCTTGGTTATCTGGGTCTGTTTGGGAACAGAAATGTGCTATCAGAATCAAAAAAAAGGTCTGCTTAATGTCAGGTTCTATGCCAAATTATGGCATGGAAAAAGGAGAATGTTTCTGATATGATTTTCTTTCTTTGAATAAACTTAAGTAGTGGAGATAAAAAGCTGTTTCATGAGAAATGCAGAAACAAAATGTTGCTGGCCATGAAGATCAGAGAATGACAGAATCATTAAGGGTGGAAAAGCTCTCCAAGATCACGGAGTCCAAGCTGTGCCCCATCCCCACCTTGTCCCCAGCCCAGAGCACTGAGTGCCACCTCCAGCCCTTCCTTGGACACCTCCAGGGATGGGGACCCCAAACCTCCCTGGGCAGCCCCTGCCAAGGCCTGAGCACCCTTTCCATGGGGAAATTCCTGCTGATGTCCAACCTGAGCCTCCCTTGGCCCTGCCTGAGGCCGTTCCCTCTCCTCCTGTCCCTGTTCCTGGGAGCAGAGCCCGACCCCCCCGGCTGCCCCCTCCTGTCAGGGAGTTGTGCAGAGCCACAAGGGGCCCCTGAACCTCCTTTTCTCCAGGCTGAGCCCCTTTCCCAGCTCCCTCAGCCTCTCCTGGGTCTCCAGACCCTTTCCCAGCTCCCTCAGCCTCTCCTGGGGCTCCAGACCCTTTCCCAGCTCCCTCAGCCACTCCTCACAGGACCATGAATGGTCTGGAGCCAGGACCTGATGACTCTTTTGGCCTCGTGCTCTGTGCAGGGTTGGTTTTGAGCAGGCAAATATTGACCAAGCTGCAGAGAGAGGGGAGCAGAACAAGGAGGGCTTTGCCTTTCAGATGTGCACCAAATTGAACTTTCTGTAACATTTTCCAGATGGGCAGAACCTTTGTCGTTCACAAATTATCCCTGTGTTTTCTGGGCCCAATTCCCCTGACAATTTCCTGTTTCCAGGCACCCTGAGAGATCTGTTCCTGTCTACCCTTCACGCATTTCAATTTCTATAAGATTTTTACATTACATATGAGATAACTGTAATCTGTGAAGGGATAGCGAGATCAAGGGAAGAACGAGATTATTCTCTTTGCTTGTCAAAACAAACAGAAATAGCATTTCTTCTTCTCTGCAGTGGGTGATAGAAACAGAAACACAGCAAATATATTCATTTTTCTGCCTCTTGAAGCTGGATATGGTTGTTATGAAAAGTTCTCAGTGGCTTCTAGCTGGTAGAAGAGTTTGGTCTGAAATATGTCAGAGTCACTTGTAACCATTAAAGGGGAAAAAGAAAAAGCAGTGGCAGCAATAAAAATGCTGACAATAACACAGTGTCTTAGTCCACTGAGATTTGGCAATAATCAATACATGATGCCCTCTCTAAAAATACTTTGGCTTTTGGCAGCTTTGAAAGTTTTCCTCCCCATAGGTGGAGATCAGACAAGTTGAAAAACTTGGGGAAACTTTGAGAAATTCCTGAAAGAGCAATAAATATTTAAATGTCAGAAATTCAGCGAACACCTCCAGCTGGGCAGGAGCAGACAATATTCCCGATCTGCAGCAGCATGGAAAATCAATAGGATAGAGGCCATGGCTGTTCCTGCTGCAAATGTAACACTGGCTGCTTTATCTCCGGGCAAAAAGCAAAGTTTATTGCAAACACTGCGGGCCTCAAGGATGTGAGTAAAGAGTGTCTCCACTGAACCCGAGAAAATTAACCCAGTTAGTGGAAAATCAGCTCCTGTTTTTGCAGGAATGAGGTGTCTCCAATGTGTGTGTCCAACTCCAGCAGCTCCATGGAAGCACAACACGGCGTCGGTTTTGTCCTTCCCGTTGGGTACAAAGGGTCAGAGAGCACCACCAGAGACATCCAAAGTCCTCTGGTAAGAAAAACTACCAAGCGAAATCAAATTTGGGCTTTATTTCCTTACTATAATTTAATCATTGTTTACAAACAGGGCTGTTTGAAGTATTTAGAATAATTTATCAAAACTACTTCTTTCCATCCTGCTGAACCTCAATATAACCCTCGCTTTTGGAGCACCAGGATATTTTCCTCACAGTATTTTTCCTGCGGTCCTTTGCTTCAGATTTGAACTATCACAACAAGGATCATCATAAGACTCTCAGCCCATCTAAAATCAAGTCCTATGCCAGAAGTTGAAGTCCAAGTCCGAGTCCTCAACAATTTGGGGCTCATTTTCTTCAGAATTATTGTCCCCAGGATACCATAGCCATTCATGGCTGTGTTTGATTAACTGTCGTTAACTTTGCCACGTTAACCAGCTCATAAAAAACATTTCCTTTAGCTCATGGAGCAGCCAGCCTTTGGAATCTCTCTTCCTTTAAAAAACACAATATTTTTAGGAATTCCCCTGCACCCTTACAGAGCTCCTGTGTAGATGTGAAAAGAAAAATTATTTTGCAGGGCAATTGCAGAGTATTTCTGAGAATGTTTTGCTGCACGGCCTCAACAGGGCTTCAGGAATTGCCCAAAAATAGAGTTTGGTGCAGGGATCACGAGTGAAGAGATGTCTTTGTGTCTTCCTGTGTTTTAAAAACAAATATCATGTTTAAGTAAATCAGGAGGATGAAAAAATGTTGTCCAAGAGTAGGAAATTAAGACAAATATTTCTTAGTGTGATATTGGATTTTAGATTTCGAAGCGATGACTGCAGAAAGGACGTGATTGTTTGTTCCCATTAAATATGTCAATCTTTTTCATGGTAAGATGGAACAGCAAAAGTTTTTAATATTCAGCAAATCTCTGGGTGGCTGTAGAGCATTCATGACTAATCAAAAGTTCCTTAATGAAGCATTTGTGTGAAGTTCTTTAGTGCACTGTTAGTCACAAACGCACAAAGTGTGAGGGGAACTCGGGGTGTGTTGGCAATAACTGCGATCTGTGTGGTGGAAACGGTTCCGCTGTGGGCCAGGCACCAGCACTCCTGCTTCAGATCCTTTCGTTTTGCATTTACAGCCAGTGTTTGTTTTCATCAGATAAATGTAAGTAACACAATCATGAGGCAGTGAAAGCAGAAGCTTGGAATTTTCCATTTTTTTTTTTTTTTTTCAAAAGCTTTTTTTACCCTTTTTTGCTGTCTCAGAGAGTCAGCTTGGGAATTCTGACTGTGGGGAATTTTCTTTTCCCCCTGACGAATGGCACTAGTGGTTAATAAAGATCTGAAAAGCTTCTATTAATGAAATATCTTTTATTGCACAGCTTTTATTCATTTTTCATGCACACATAAAAGACAGCAAGGAGCAAAAAAGCCACCAAAACCTACATGCACACAGAAATAACCAGCAAAGCCTTAAAAAAAGATTGCTGAGGTAATAGAGATAACATTTTTAGACTGCAAGGATGGAAGGTGAAGAAACATGGATCCTTTGGGAAAGCAAAGATCCCTTTAAACCTTTTCCCACACTTCCTGTAGCACAATGAACTTTGGGTTGTAACATTATTTAGCTGTAACATAACTTACCCTGGCAGAAACACCAGCTCTGCTGTCTCAGGGGCCGTATAATTCCTGGGATACTACACCCAATAAATATTTTGGGCCAGGTGTAGTTGTACCAGCACAGAAGAGGAGCCATATGGATGCCCTGCAATCACCTCTATGGCTGTGGTACAAGAAGATAGATCCTTGTTCGTATCTTGATATGTCCCCTATTAATAAAGGTGACCTGACAACGCTGGGAATTAATACAAATCCTGGAGGATTCTGGTAGAGAACATATCAAAAAATCATGGAGTGATTTGGGTTGGATGGGACCATAAAAATCATCTCGTTCCAACCTCCTGACATGGGCAGGGAATGCGGTTGAGCTTCCAACTTGCAAAGATTCTTCCTCATGGCTCAATCCCAGTGCATTCAGGAGAAATTTTGGATTGCATCCTACCTGCAGCCCACCTCTCCCAAACAGCTTGGGACACTTACAGCTGTGTTGGGTACCTCAAGTGTCTGCAGCTCATTTGGGGAAGCAAATGAGGAGGGCAAGCAATGGATTGCTCCCTTGGGGGATTGAGTGTTCCTGCTCAGGTAAGTTCATTTGAAGGGAAATTAATTGGCCTGCAGTTACGCAAAGCCAAGTGAACAGTAACAGGGTTTACAAGGCCAAAAACACCGAGTGGCAACGGCTGTGTGTAGACATTTCCCAAAAACTTCCACAATCAGGTGCTTTATTGCAAGGTAAAGTGCAGGAGATACCATAATCGCTGCTTTTAAAAGAGATATGGGAAACACTTTGCCACCACTTTGTCAGAAATGTGGGCTATAAAACTCCACAGCTCCATGGTTTCCATGGGTACCATTTTGCAGGGATGTTTTTGGGCTCTGGAAGGCAGGAGAGGGACAAGATGCCCCTGGTAATTAATGCCCTCCTCATCAGGGGAGCTGCTCATCTGGGATGGAGCAGGGACAGCTTCTGTGGGGTGCAGGTGGTGGGGAAAGGGACAAAGGGCCAATGCCAGGTGGGTCACGGTGCCCAGGGTCATTGGAGGAGCTGAAATTTGGGGTGTGCATACGACCTGGAGGCTGAGCATCTCCTGCAGGTCCCTTGGAGAGCACCCCCAGCCTGGATAATCTCCATCCGAGCCTCTTTTGATGTATTCACGTATAAAATCAGTGAGTTTTTAGGTCTCATTACATTCAACTCAATGTTTTGGTCATTTCTTGCAACTTTATTGGGTAAAAAATAACCCCTGCCCTTGAGATGCTGTAAAGCCTTGCAGTTGCCCACTTGCCAATGTTGTTTTCCTCCTCCTGCTCCTCAATTTGCCTCTAGGCATGCACCTATGGATCTGATCCAGTATTCCACACGTTTTAAAAAATATATAATAAATCACAAAGGATTCCATAAATACACCCCTTTCATCCCACCTCCTTTTGAAAAAGTGATGGGAATGAAGAGTGGGGAGAAGAAGGCTCTGCAACCAATCCAGAGCAAGAGGGAATAAATGAGGGCATAATCTCCTCCTGAAGCTGAAAGTTCAGCAAGAGGAACTGGTGCAAGAAATAGAAAAGATCTAGAAGGAGTAGAAGTAGGTCTCATTTAAAAGCACATTCCAGTCAAAAATACCTCCCAAGTTTCATGTCAGCCTTGTAGTTTTCCTCTAAAAAAAGAAATCAAGCAAGCAATAGTTATTTAATAACAAAGAGTGACCTATTTTGGAAAGAAAATTAATATGGAAGCGTTCTTCTGAGAATAGGAACAGTTTTTGTGAAGTTTCCTCCACTACTTTATGGACCAATTCTGTGATGAGTGTTTAATAATTCTTATTTTGAATCTCTTTTTGTATCTCAGAATCCAAACTAAATTTCTGGTGTTTGGGCTGCAACTCTCTTGATTATGTACTAAGCATTAAATTCCTATGAAAACCATTTCCATATTACGTGTATTATTTTTGGAATGAATTTCTGCACACACTTCTCTTTAAGACTTTCAGAGCTTTAGAAATGTTTGGATTAAATAAAAATGGTACAACTGTAATGGAGTTAATCAGGCAGACTGAGCAGAGCTCCTGATTTAGCACGTCCAGATTTTGAGTGGTGACATCAGAGAGTCTGTCCGGTGAAAAACAGAAAAAAAAAATTAATAATGATTGACTTCTGTAAAAGAATGGTCTCATGGAATCTCCTAAGAGATTAATGACTGATTGGCTTTGTCAGATAATTATCTGCTATACCACATTATTTGTAAGCTTTGCAGGAGAGACGCCAGCACCAAATGTTATTCTCATCCATTGCTGGAGGTCGGTTGTTTTCCAAAATAGAACTGCAATTAATCACTATTAGCATAAAGAAGCTGCTGATATTGTTCATTAATAATAAGATTTTAATGTTAATAAAACAATCACTGCAGTGTTGATCTCTTGAGTGCAATGTGGGGGATACATTGTGCCTTGCATAAGCAATGGATGTGATTTACCAATCTGTGTGTACAGAAAAGTGTTTGGGGATAAAACTAACACAGTTAGAGAACGGAAAATGTTTTCCTGAGGTGAAATTTCTGGCATTTCTTTTACCTCCTTTCAGAAAACAAAGAACAGACAAAGATTCAGCTCTTTTGGTACCAAAGGATGGTTAGCAACAAGAGAAAGTGCAGCTGTGTTGTGCCTTTACTGTCCAAAACTGCAGTGTTTCTCATAATAACTTTAAAAATGTACCTAGGACTGTTTATAAGGAAGATCCTGAATAAAATCTCTGTTTGGGTTTGTTTGCCTTTATCTCTGCCTTTTTCCAGCAGTTGTATCCTTCTTCCTGATTAGCCCGAGTACACAAATACATCTCGTCCCTGGACAATCCCTCTTTTAATCTCCAAGCAGGTTTCCTGAACACCGGTAATTTAAAAATTCTTTCCGTGCACATTTGTCTTAATAAAACACTGCTCACACACCTCCAGCCCCAGTCCTGAAAAACGAGAGCTGAGGCAGAGCGAGCCTGTGTGACTCCAGCGCTTCACGGAACATTTGCCACCCACTGAACACCTTTTGCAGGGGTCTGGTTCCACGGCACCGCCCTGACTCATCGTTTCCACCTGTGGGATTTAATGATGGCAAATGGTGCTGGAGCTGTGCTTTCACCGCGGGTCCTTCATCAAACGCACAGATCCAAGAGGAGGCACAGATGGGGTTGGAGGTGTAGGAGAAGGAAGGGTCCTGAGGTGGAAACAGCAGACACTGAACTGTAATTTAGGGACTTCTAAGTTTTGCTAAGTGGTTTCTTTAAATCTCATATTTAAAATTGCTCCTTTCCCTTTTGTTCCCCAGTCGTGCTTATTTCAGATAATCATGGAATGGTGTGGGATGGAAGGGACCTTAAATATCATCCAGTGCCACCCCTGCCATGGGCAGGGACACCTCCCACTGTCCCAGGCTGCTCCAAGCCCCAATGTCCAACCTGGCCTTGGGCACTGCCAGGGACCCAGGGGCAGCCACAGCTGTGCCAGAGCCTCTCCACCCTCACAGGGAACAATTCCTTCCTAATATCGAATCTAAACCTGTTCTCTCTCAGTTTGAAGCCATTCCCCCCTCTCCTGTCCCTCTATGCTCTTGTAAATTCTCTCTAAATGACTGTATAATAATGATAATATAGATAAACTGCATATCCTAAAAACCCAGAGCAAGCAACAAAAAACCAAAACAAAACAAAAAAAAGATGGGCTTTGTTTTAGCAGTTTATCCTTTGCTAATAAGGGTGAGAAATAGGATTTGCCAGATAAGCTGTTGTAGGCTCACATTTGATTGCTGTGCTGCACGTGACATGGAGAGATCTGATCATATTTTAGTAATCAGGTTTGTCAGAATCGTGTGGGAGGATCTGAAGTCTCCAGCCCAACGCTGGTGAGTGCCAGAGATGCCAAAGGGCTCTGGCTTCGCATCTATTACACTCAGAGACAATGTTTGGGTTCAAAATAATTTCTGTGCTTTGTGCATAATCTCCTGACATGGAGAGGATTGGAAGTTCAAAAGCCTCCATTCTCTTGCATTGTTTAGCCAAAAGATTCCTTAAGGCATAGTGGAGTCAGTGGATAAAAACACCACGACAAATCCATCAATAATCCTCAAAGTTTTATAACACTCTTCTAAAATAGAAAATTAAAAAAAAAAAAAAAAAAAGAAAATGAATTAGCTGATGGGCCAGATGAGGAATGCCACATAAATATGTCTGTTTAAATCTCAGTGCTTGGACAGCAGTGGTTTCTGCTGCAAAATGCAATCATATGTCACTCCATGACATTTTGAGGAGTGCGGGATGGAAAGCAGCCTCTGTGTTTGTGCCAGATTTTATTTCATGTGGGCCCATTTCTGAGGGTGCTGACTATAGATTAAGCAGTGTTGACAGATAAATACTGGAGTTTTATTTTCGTGGAGATTAGAGAGTGGCATGCTCCGAAGCCTGGTGGAGTAGATTACTTAAACCACTATTACTTCTCAAGGATTTTGATTATTATTTGGATTTTCCAGAATCATCATCTTGTGTCTGCTGTTCTCACCCTTCTGTCAACTCTGGCACAAACTGATAACCAGGTGATTTGTCTGAATCAAGTAAGTTTGTCACTTCTTAGGGTATCATTTCACTCCAGCCTCATGCTTACGGAAACTGAGCAGGTTTGGTCGTGGTTTGGGGCCATGGAAGCTGTTCTGGACTTTTTCAAGAATGTGTAGTGAAGAGGAACTATTTACAAGAGCACATTGTGATTTTTTGATAGAATAAATTGGGTTGGAAGTGACCTTTACATCCCTCAAGTCCAACCCCCCTGCAATGAACACCTTCACCTACAGCAGGTGGCTCAGTAGCATCAACATCGACTTTTGTTTGTGTTTTCCCTTTCTGACCCCACCTGAAAAGAGAAAAACCATCCAAAATACTGTGATAAATGTATTTCCCATCTTCCCTTTGGTGGAAAGGTTGACATTCTGAAGAAATGCTCCAACTGAGATCCAGCTTTCAACCAAATGGATAAACATTGCAAACGTTTTTATCTGGTTAAGGAAGCATTGATATAAATTTCAACAAGGAAAAAGATAAAGCTCTGAATCTGTGCTTGTGTCTTTGTTGTGATCACAAAAACAGTTTTCTTTCCAAGTCCGGGGGAACCAAGGCTGTGCAGCCACCTCTGTGTGTAACAGGCCCGGGATCTCAGGTGGCTGTGGAGGTGTTTTGTGATTTTACTTTCTCTGAGCTCAGTTAAATTGATGGTTTGTGACAATACTGTCCCTTCCCTCCAAGACTTAGCATTCAAGGACTGTGCTGAAGGACTTGCCTCCAAACCAGGGAGTTATAGAGAGCCAAAAAAATGGTAAATACAATAGCAGATGGTTTATATCAGCTTGACAGCATCATTTTTGGCCAGCACCCAAAGCTACAAACTTCTGAGCTGGAAGTTTGAGCTGTTGTTTGAAGTTGGGAGCGGAGGCTCGGGAATGCTCCAAAGCTGATCCACACAGACGTGGCTCTCCATGAGGTCAGAACAGTGCTCCAGGCAGGTCAGGGCGACAAAAAGGTGAAGAATGACCTAAGAAAGCAAAATCTGATCACTCAAAGTGATGGGACCGATTTTTTAAAATTAAATAATGGTGTGCAAAATAAAAGGAGTGAGTTGATCATCCAGAAATGCCCAGAGAAACTTTATTTACACAGGTCTTTTGAGAAAGGATGGTGAGAGACTTCAGCTCTAACCACACTTTTGCAGAGATGATTTTCACTTGCTCCCAAGGGATTAAAATGCTTTAGACACACAACAAGTTGTTGGGGTGAGAAGTTTTTACAAGCAGAGCTGTGAGCGTGTTAGATCGTTACAATTTATTGACGATCTGTCTGATAGAGATCTGAAATTCTGACATTTCAGTTCACCACAAATATTGAAACTAAACCCAGAAAGCTGAAAAAAAATGTAGGTCAAGCAAAAAGTACAGCTGTCTGTACTGGCAGGTCTTGTAAAGGCATTAAAATGTTCTGAATCAGGCCCATGTCAGCAATTCAGATCTGCTGGTAGTTGTTACTGCAGCAGTGACAAACACAGCCTGGGTTTCCTGGCTTGCAGCATTTGTCATGCACAGACTGAGAAATGTCCCTGAAATTCCTCAGCTGCCACAGGAGCACCATCTATCCCTCCCCTTCAGAAAGACGAGGCCTAATGGGGCCTTCAGGAATTGGAGATTCCCCCCACCCCGCGATGTGTTCCTTCATCTCCCCCCAAAGGGGTTTTTCTCTGTTCTGCAAGTTTGTAATGTCCTTGTAAATGACTTTGCTGTGCAGCTGAAGAAAGCCACCTCAAGGGAAAATGAAGACAGAAAAAGGGATTTAATTTTCTTTTCCTCATGCAGAAAGCCTGGGAAATGAGGATCCATCAAGTTCCCTACCCAGGAGAAACCTTGAAGGTGCATTTTAAGAGTCCTTCTATGAGCTCTACGTTGCAGCCATGGGCTGGACAAATTCTTCACGATGTCGCTGTTGAACCGATAGCAGAGCGAAGGGACACAGCGAATTTTGAGAGAATGTTGAGTGAGTTTATTTAATTAATAACAGATTTATATACATGTGAGAAGGCTATTCGGATTGCCTGATAATCATCCACCGCCGGGGATTGACTGGGCCCTGGCTCTGACTGCCTGTTTCCAAAAGCTACTCTCAGTAACATGGAACTTATCTTATATTTAGTAAACTTCAGTAGAAGAAGGGAAGAATTCCCATGGGAAAGGATCTGTGCTGTCACGTCACTTGATTTAGATTATACAAGATTAACAGTCCTGTAGGTGGTGTGGTCGAAAGACAAAGAGATTTGATACTACCCACACAATTTTCTAATATTTAATTCAGGGACTGATGGGCTTTAATTGTAGAGCGCTGGTCATCTCTAAGTGGACTTTTGGCTTTTTTTGACTGTTAGATAAATACTGAATTTGGAATATGAGCAGTCTCCAAGGATTCATTGATATCTCAGTGCCCAAAGGAAGATGTAGTTTCAAGATCCTTGTGTGGGATACAGCTGCTCACATCCTCCGGAGAGAAGGGAATTTCTTCTTCTGCCAGGTTGGATCTTTCTCCTTGGAGAGTGCGTGGTACCAGGGGTGGATTATCTTTCACTGAAATTCTCCTCCAGAACTGTTTTATCAGGATACAAGGTAAAACCATAGAAAAAGAAATCCATGTTCAAGCAAAATATATAAAGGAAGGCAATTCCTGAGCAAAGTGCTTTTTCCATTGGAATATTAGAGATTTGTCTTCAGTTCTGAGACCCTCTGTTGCTGAGTTACCTCAGACAAACCTCATCAAAGCTGAGGTCGATACTGAAACCTCATGGAAGATGAAGGAACCAAAAAATGCCTGAACTATAATTCTGAAGAAATATCTCTGCTTAATCCTTAAATCTCAGTGTTTAGGTCTGATTAGAAAAAGTCAATTTTCTAAATTGTTGTGAAAATTCCAAATTTCAAAATCCTCTATTCCAAAAATCTTTTTTGCACCTCTTTGTATTTCATCTACCATTCCACCTAATTTCACCTTTTTTTTTTTTTTTGGAAGTACCTTAGGGTGTAAATAAATAACAAAGCACATGGGATTTTAAAATTGTCATGTCTTCCATTCCAGGTACTGTTTTGCTCCCATTTCCTCCCTGCAGCATTTGAGGACTTGTATAAAGCACAGCCAACACAATTCTATTATTTTTCTTTTTTCTTAAAAGATCGGTGAGTCAGGAAGTTTCTAACAAACATCTGCTTAAATTTGTCATATGTACAACTAACCAGGAGCTGAGCAGCGTTTCATCCCGCCAGGTTTGGAGCCACACGTGCTCCAGGCTGCAGTGAAACCCATTGTTTTCCCAGGGAAGCAAAGTGGTATTAAAGTTCCTAACTGTCCATATCAACTTTGAGCAAGATAATCTCCAAATCTTTCTCTGAAGTCCATTCTAGAGCATGATTTGTACTCTACTCCTCTCTGGTGAGCAGTGAGGTTCTGAACTCTGAGCTAATACCAATTAAGAGGCATGGTCATCAGGGGAGCAAAGAATTAAAAATAAATTGAGCTTTTCCAAGCAACCATTTTGTCTTGGGTGTAGCAGAAGAAACCAAACTTGTCTTCCGCTGCTCAGTAAGAAACCCCCTAAAATTCAGAGACACAAATCAGTAAATTTAATATTCACAGGTCCACAGCATAAATGTAACATTATTGGTTTCTATTTCAAATGTAAATAAAGAACAAATTAGCTCGGACTGTTTGAAATAGGAGTGTGTCTGGAATTGTTGCCGTTGCCAGGGTTTATTGACCCCTACTCTGGAGCTGGAGTGGCTGTTCAGGCTGTTAGAATAAGTTCTACACTGCAGAATTTGGGAATTCATTGTGTTTCAATTAATTCCAGCTCTGTAAAAACCGCTTTTCTTGTTTGCTTTACCCTTTTCTTCCTATTTTTATTTTTATAGCCAGTCAGCAATTAATTTTTTAATCAAGATTCAGATAGAGTGTCATTACTACTTCAGGTCTAATAATGAGCATTCTGTGATTCCCAGGGAAAGTGGGTGTTTGCTTGGCTTTTTGTTCTATCCCATTCACACTTGCCAGGTTAATATTGTGTTTGCAGATTTGCATTTGGACCACACTAGCACACAATCTTGAAGTTGAAAAGCCAGAATATTTTGAATTCCAGTAATCCTCAACAGCCCCAAACACAATAGGCTTTCTCCTTCTACTTTAACTAATTATCTCTGTGCAGCACTCCAGGTGAATTTCAACACAAGCACTCTAATAATGTAATTAAAAATGTATAAAGGAATTAAAAATGAATTAAAAGGATATCCTGCAAAAACTTTCAAATCTGGACTAAATTAAATGACAAGACTTAAGCCCCTCTGCTTTAAAGGACCTGCAGTTGGTAGATTAAGAATGTTGGGATGCCACCAGGACCTCATGCAAAATAACACAAACTTCAAATGGAGCAGAAAAAAAGGAATCTTCGAATCTCATGGGTCTCATTCCCTTAAAGGCCACCTGTACCTTGCAAATAGGAATGTTGTGCCAAAAAATCTTGCCACCAGCAATGATATTCCCTAACTAACAGGCATTTGAGGCTGGTAAGAGAGAAGCTGAGTTCCTGGTCTATGGAAGGTGTCCCTGCCCATGGCAGGGGCTGGAACAAGATGAGTTTTAAGGTCCCTTCCAACCCAAACCATTCCATGATTCCGTTATTGCCTGATATCCCGAAGCTGTGTGTGAGTCCTGGGGCAGGACAGGATTCAGCTGCTGTTTTGCCCCAGTTTTGGGAGGATTTTGGGTACATTTAGCCAGGACCTGCTGACTCTGGCTCCCTCTCATGCAGCCAGGAGGATGCAGAGCTCCATGAAGGCAGCACCCAGCAAAGCCAGCCCTGTCCATCCTCCCATCATTTCCAGCTCTCCTCCACACAAGTTCCAGCCCCAAGTTTGAGCAAAAAGCATCAATCACAGAATCATCAAATTATTAAGGTTGGAAAAGGCGTCCAAGATCATCAAGTCCAACCTTTGCCTGAATCCACCCCTGCCCATTAAACCACATCACCAAAATACTCAACCCAATGGGCCATTCACTTCAGAGATGGATTTGATGGTCCTGGTGGGTCCCTTTCAACTCACAATCTTCTGTGATCTGTGACTTTCTCATCTTTTAACACTTCCAGGGATGGTGACTCCACCTCTGCCCTGGGGAGATTCCTCCATAGCTTAACCAGTCCTCCAGTGAAGAAACGAAGCTTTAGTTCCTTCTGCCGTCTACACAGAGGCAGATACAGATACATCTGTACATCTTCCAGGCAATTTTGAGGAGTTGAGGCAACCCTGGCTCATCCTGTGTCCTGGGGATGGCTTGGGGAAGAGCAGGCAGAGCACCCCAGACTCTGCACGCCCGTGGATGGAGGCACAGAGGTCACTTGGAGCTGGAGGCACTTTTGGTGCCAGGGGAGGGACGTGGTGCCTGCCCTGCCGTGACACTGATTGCTGAGGACACCTGGCTGCACAGCAAAGGCTCTGCACAGTGAAATGATTAAATCAGGACAGGTCAACGAAGCTAGAGTGTCTGTTTTTATAATCACAGCATCACCAAATGTATTCTTCAAGTAAACACAGCCACCAGCCCCCACTAAGGCTCCTTCAACGTGCAGTAGGTCAGATGTGTCTGTTTGGGACAAAACCCTAACGAGCTGTCTCTGAGGTGTGCCAGGCTTCTGTCTCAGGCTGAGCACTTCGCTTCAGTGCTGTGAGGGACTGGTTTCTGAGCTGGGGACAGTAAATGACCTCATGCAGCATCACCATGGACAAACCAAGTGTGCAGGCACTGGAATGTGCCGGGACACCGGCAATAATCACAAGCAAACCTCTGCAATAAAGCATCGAAGTCAAAAGGCACTTGAAGTGATGTGTGCATGGAGAACAGTGTGGGTAATGCTGAATGATATTTATCACATTGGACATCTTCATTTCTCTGTTACTTCTCCCCTCCTTCAGGTACATCTATATTCCAGCTGTATATTTTGTTCATTTTTTTGTTTTCAGACTTTTTTTTTTTTTTTTTTTGCAGCAAGTTATTTACTCCTCCTTTTGAGAATTTTAATACATGAACTATCTCTATAAAAATCATATTCCTGAAAGTCTGGCAGAAGAAATAACCCAAGCATCACATAAACAGGAGGGACTTAAAATATCCTGAGTCCAGAAATTCCTCCTGAAGCCATTCAGGCTGTTTAAAAATATTGATAGAAATTGTAACACTGTATGGAGACACAAATATAAGTTGAAAGTCTTTTTATAAACTGTTTGCTTCAGTTTGTTTATTTCACTTTATATATATTTATATATAAT